>JARHVA010002263.1:1762500-2072500 GCA_037957365.1 Torreya grandis
GTTTGTAGTTGGTTCTCCAAGTTGAGTTGGTGCTCAAAAAAATTTGATCTTACACAAAAATTTATATTATTTTAGTTAAATTTTATATTTAATAGTGGGTTTTATTAACCTTGAGGTTTTCCCATCACATATTATGTTATGATCTTGTTTCATGCTCATGCAAATGGTTATATATGTATTGCTAGATCACTATGTTCTTTGATGGTTTATGAAAGGTAATGTATGGTTGTAAAAGTTTTTAAGGTCATATATTTCCCCCCAAATCTTAATTAATTGTGCTTCCAAAATTTTATAGATTCATGTATCTTTTTGACACTATGTTTATTGAGTGCCTATAGTAGAAACTTGATACAATTGGAAACTCATTTACATTACCTTCTCTTAACAAGATTAACCTCCTATGATGTTTACATGTTAATAATATGTCTAGGATACATGAATGGAGACACAAGACTTACTAAAAACTCATATATTCTCATCAAAATATAACATTGTACAAGGAAAAATCCCTTTTTAAAAATATTAAGGTGGTGAGTCCCATTTAACAATGTGAACATGGATTTAAATCTAGTTGTGTATATTGGTCTCACCATTCATAAATTGAGTTAATTTATGTTTTTATGCTTGGTTAAAGGAATAAATTAAATCCAAACACCTTTAGAGTCTTTTCAACACTCTATCTTAGACCTCTCACATAGTCTTGGTTGTTATTATATTGAATTTTGACTGTGTATATGAATCATCTTCAACTCCACCTAGTTTTAAAGATTTGAGACATCCATTGGTATGTTTAATATGCATAAAAAATAACCATTATTATAAATTAGGTAAGATAATTTACTTACCTTTGATCTAAAACCATTGTGAGAGGATAAAACACTACATCAAAAAATAACTATATGTAGACCATTGATAGTTATGAATCTCTATCAAAATGGAGTGATATTGTATATAGATTCAAATTCACATGTGACAAAATGGATAAAAATAATATGGAAATGAATATAAATATCTTCAATTATACCTAAAATAATTGGAAGCATTATACAACTATAAATAGATAATAAAACTAGAGGTCATGGGGATGTGTAGGAAGTTTGAAGTCATCAACAATCTTAGTGATTATTCATACATAATATTAAACCAAACCACAAAATATTGATATGAAAAGGAAGGAAATAAATTCTACTAACTTCTCCCAAATTAATTCAATCCAACTCCTTCCCACCTGTCCATACTAACATAAAATTGGTTGACTTCTTTAACTTTATCAAGAGAGTGATGGGAAAAAAAGATCATTGTTTGCCAAATTGAACTTGTAATAAATTATTAAGCATGGATATGGACTATGGGGATATAAAAGGACACTCTTGAGTAGTCACACATGCCAAGTGATTGTCCTTATCTGTACAACTACTTAAAACAATCTATTTTATAGATATCTTCTTAAATCCATGTTAAACCTACATTTATTCAATTTTAAACTAACTCTTGACATCTAACTGACACATGGTATGCTATATTACACTTTAAAAAAATTCCTTTCATGAAAATTACATATAACTTCCCCTAGAATGACCAAAAGGTGACCTAAAGGAAAATTAGGGGAATGACATATATGAAAAAATTGAAACATATTAAGTTACCATAAACATTACCATGTAACTATTTTATGACTTAGAAAGACCCTATAGCAAGTTTTAATATATCAGGGGTTGTCTACATTTGACCAAGGGTTAAATTTGGTCAACATTTTAGAAATTTCCTAAGGGTAGAAAACTTACTATGCTAAGGACCTGTAGCCTTATACTATCCATTAGGATATGGAGTCACCTATACACTATAATTGACATTGATAAGCATTTGAAAAGACACCAAAACACACCACACATAATAAGAAAACAAGAAACAAGACACGAAACAAAACTCACACTTCTATTCTCATGAACACTTAAGGAAATCACAAAACAACATAAGAAAAGACACACACTTTTTATATTATGTACAATACCTCAAGACACTTTAGGTGAAGAACCTTCTTCATTACTTCAAGTAGGATCAAATAAAATGAATCTTACATCATTTATAATCTAATAAAATAGGCCTTCATATGGTACATATTTCTCAATGAATACTTGCTTATGAAGATAGTTCAAGTGACTTACCAATTTTAGGACTTCTAGTGATTTCAAGTGTACTACTTGGAGATTTCATGAATACTCCACCTAGTTCTCTTAGAAGCTTTGTTTTAGATATTAGTTTGCTTGAACTTTGGCATGATCATTTGATAGCCCTCAAGCCAAATATTGGAAATCACCACAACATTCTCAACTTTAGGTACATTTTAGACATGTTATACTTGTTGTCATAAGTCATCAAGAGTATCCTCTTTATTCTCATCAAACACCTCATAATTTTCCATGGTTGTTTCATGCTTTATAGAGATCTCAATCTCCTACTTGTGTTAATATGGATCATTTTTGACCTCATCATTAGGTCTAAACTCACTTTGAAGGATTGAAGGTCTCCTAACCTCCTTAGATTCCTAAATAATGGTATTAAAATTATGATACATGTCATTCACCTCTTCATGATATTAATGATCATGTGTGTTATCTTCCTTTATAGGTAGAATGGGATGCTCACTAGGACTATCATGTTTTGACATAGTTGGGTTACTCACATCATCATCCATCTATACAATATAGTTTCCCAATTCAACTTTATGTAGAATTTTATCATTATTTTCCTCAAGGAATCCATCACAATATTCATGAAGAATACAAGAACCAAGGCCTATTTATTCAAAACTAGTTTACTCATCTCCCCACTCATATAAATATAAATCACTTATGCCATCAAGGAGAGATAGAGACTCTTGATCACTAAGGTGATCATCTTCTTCAATCACATTGCAATTCATGTTAGAAGTGTAAATCACATAAGGTTCAACATGGAAACTAGAAAGAGGCTATGGCTTGATTTTTAATTTTACACCATATCTACTCCTAAATCATATATAGGACCAATATAAAGTAAGATAACCTCCAATCTTATCAATAAAATCTTTTGACAAAAAAAGTGCAAAATGATGAGGCACATCCACCACTACAACATCCTAATAAATGGTGAAGTTAGGACAAGCATGGAGAATAAATTACAAACCTCTAATTATGCCAATGGTCTTAGTAGTTAACCTATATAATTATACCACTCCTTTGGCATGAGGCTCATAATTCAGGTATAATTTTTTAGCTACTTACTTGGTAATGGCACAAGTACTAGCTCCAATATCAATGAAATAATTATGTGCCAAGGAAAATCCAATAATGATTGATAGATATAAAGGATGAGGTTTATCTACCTTTTAAAATTTTATTGACTATCTTTCACTTGGATCCATGGTGTTTGTCAAGGTTTCCTCACTTTGGATAGGCTATTTGGTTGTCAAACCGAGCTTAGATAACTCCTTTTGAAGTAGGTCTAATTATCTATGTATTTATAATATATCCCACATGGATACATTCACATGAGATTTCTTTATTTGATATACAATGTTAGTGAAAGGACCGCTAACTTTTGCTTGTCCAATAGTAGGAATCATGTTACCTACACCTTGATAATTTTGAGGTATGAAGGTACTTCTAACACTATGATCTCTTTAACTTAATTGTGCATTTAGAATTACATTAGACATACCTACCCTTATGCTTGTTTAAACATTCATTGAATCACCATTAGCATCCCCTTGAACTTCCTTAACTACCTTCCTCTTTCTCTTTGTGTTTGCATCTATAGAACTCACATATATGATTAAATTCACTTTGTGATTGATTATGGATGATTAATCTTGTTTTTAATTTCCCAATATAGACCCCAACTGATCACCCTTCCCATCAGTCACTCCTCAATTTGGTACTTCATCTTAGGTCATAAATGTCATAGTTCTAAAATTTTCCATGAGGTCTTGGTTGAAGGACTCATTGAAAAAAATAGATGGGTCATAAGGTTGATCCAAAGAGGTTTGATTATTATGCTCTTGGGTAAAATTATTTTTATTATGCACTAGTGTCCTTGAGGTAGAAAGGGTATTAGGGTTATATCCACCATATGGATGTGATTGAACGAGCTATCCTTGACCTTGAGGATGACCTTAGAAAGGAGGTCTATTGCCTTGATAGTTGGGGTAGGAATGATTAGGTTAATATTGAATTTAGAAGGGCTTGATTTTATGCTGTTGGATAAACTTATTTATACCTAGGATATATTAATTCAAATCTCTCACCTCATCTACCTCATTAGACTTGCTTAGTTGACTAGGGATAGAAAGCTTATTTTTAGGTGCATGAATAGGAGAAACAATATGTGTAGGAGTTTAAAATTATAGAAAATAGGAATTATAGGCCTTTAAGAAGTCTTCTTAACTTAAATCAAATAATTATTTGCACTAATTACAACTTCATAGGCATCAGGTAGAGTGTTACTTCTCATAGATTGTATCATCATTGAAATGTCACTATAAAATGCTTTAAGGTAGTAAAGGAAAGCATGGTGAGTTGTTGGTCTTACCAAGATTTGGATTATATCCAATGTCTTCTAAAATCTTATGTTGATGTATTTAATGTCTTCTTAAGGTGATCTCTTGATGGTGGTTAGTTGCTTTGTTAGTGACAAGTTGTCACTCTTGTCTTTAAATATTCTTCTCAATTAATCTCCCAACTCATCACATGTTATGATTGATTTAGGTGCCAATGTTACATACCAGTCAAGAGATTTTCCTTTGAAAGAAATAACCAACAACCTAATTCTAATGTTCTCCTCTATGATGTGATGGATATTGAAAAAGTTATTAATATTTCTTATATGTTTAATGGGTGTGATGGAAGACTCACTAGTGTATGATGGAACACTTTTGATGGAAGATATAGGGATATCATCATATTGAGCAAGTATTAGAGGGATATATCCATTAAAGGAAATAAAAGGATGGTTCCTTGATATAGTCACCTTAGCACTTTTCAAGAATGGGGTAATAAATAACTTTATTATGGGCCTATGATAAATATATGACTTCTTTTGAAAGGGATAGGTGTTTTAAAATCTACTTGATTTGAGGGAATAAGGAGGAATATATTTAAATTCATAAGGTATGCCTTTGGTGAGAGACCTTGCATTTACCTTAGGTATGAAAGAGTGTACTAGTCTGCAACCAAGATCTAAACTTTAGAGTCACCAAATAATGCAAGAATTGGACTATTATAACTCTTTGTTATCAAATCCAACATCTACCTTAAAAAACCTTTATGGACTTAAAGTCCCACCAGGTGTGTCAAAACCATTATAGCCTAAAATTTCACCTTAAGGAAGTTAAATATACCTTTTTAATTTTATGATAACAATGAACTATCTCTCCTCATAGATAAGCCACTATAGGAGATAAATCTCTAGGTTTGAAATAGCTAACTCCCTTGATTTATCTTCTAGGCTCACACTACACAAGACTAATCACTAGTGGGGGTGAAAAGGGAAGAAGGAGAAATTAAATAAAACTATGTTAATGAGTTGATACAACAACATAACTCCACACAACACACTTGAATCTACACTTAAGAAATTAGAATACTCAAAATGAGTTCAACTCTATATCCTTCTAGCATAAGTATTTCTCATAGAGGTAGATTACTATGCCTATATAGAGGTGGGTGAAAAGGAGGTCTGATATAATATATTAATATTATTTCTCACACTTCAATACATAATTAATAAATAATACACTTTATGAAACCTTTTATAAGAGATATAAATCACACAAACATGTAAGAGTAGAAATGAAAGCAAGGAGAGCATATTCATCACTTTTCAGCCATGAAAACCACTTAACACATTTAGGAAATATAATTTAAAGAATAAATGAACTTTATAAAACTTTATTCAAAGTAAAATGAGGTGTCAAAACTATCAAGGCTTCACCATACCAATTATGGATGCATTACAAAGATAAAAAGGCTTGAATATATAGAGTATATGAGAGGAGAAAGAAGAAGTGAAGATTACAGGTCATAAGACCAAGTTTCAAAATATGAAAACTAATTAGAATTCCATGGAATGAATTGGAAAATAATTCAATAAGCTATCATGAACATGTGTCAATATAAAATAAATAGTCTTCCTCAAGTTGGCATAAAACTCTTCATTGTCTTACATTGAAAATAGCTTAATGATGGTGAGGGGCTCACTTGATTGTCTTAAAACTACAATATGAATCATTGAAACATATGATATAACATGAAAAGGTGGAGAAGAGGTAAATATATGTCATCTATGCCTCTCCAATTTATGAACTCACATTGGCCATTTGTCATTTACTACTTGTAGTCATTCATGATCAGTCTTCTAGGTCTGTCCTCACACATGTCACCTAAGTGGCTTGAATTTTCTCATGGATATGTGTTTCATATGATGTAAGGAGATTTTTTATAACCTCCATACCTTCCAATACATCAATTAGACCTCAAAAGTTTCCAAATCACCATGATCATTAACTCACTAGGTAGTCACTTCTCCTTCTCACTATCTCATTTAGATTATTTGTAATGAAAAGGGTATAAGTTAGGTACTAATTCAAAACCATGGTTATAATTGAGTTTGATAATATGTAACAAGTCACTACACATATCTTATAATTATTCTCACTTATCCATTCTCCTTTTTACCTATAACACACTTTAAATCTTATAAACTGGCTCACTAGGTCTGATGACTGTAGGTAGGGTTTAGTTGACTGTATGTTAGGTTTCAAAACCTATTACTTGTCATTTTATTATATATTTGAAGGTAAAAAATAATTTATATATAATTATGATATTTATTTATTATATTCATTCAATATTACACCACTTCATTCCAAACCAACCTATATTTTTCATATGCCTAAAATAGTCTACAAATTACCTTTAATTATATGTGTGCATTCAAAATTCATAAGGTTCCTGTAGGTGTTAATTATTATATAAGGACCATATATAGGAGTGATATTATACATTTAATATTTATAATTCCACCTTATAAATTTATTACACCAACCAAGATTGCCCTTTCACTAGCCTAACTAGTCTGTTAACTGTGTCACTTGTAAGTACTCATTTGGAGAATCAAGAATCTTGTAGTGGAAATTTTATTTTTACAACACTATGATATAATCCATTGGTTTCATATTAAATTTATTATGTATATTTCACCCTTGAATTTACTTATTTCCTACCATGAGACCATACAACCATTTTCACCATCAACATACCTAAGTTTGTATGCTATAGATTCATGTGGCTTTTTGACATTATGTTTAATAAGTGCATAAAGTGGAAACTTGATGGAACTGGAAACTATTTTACATTACCTTATCTTGAAAAAATATACCTACTATAATTTTTACATGTTACTACTATTCTAGGATACAATAATGAAGACAGAAGACTTACTCAAACCTCATAGATTCTCATCACAAGATAACATTATCTGGGAAAAATCCCTTTTTAAAGATATTAAGGTAATGAGTCCCATTTTAACCATATAAACATGGATTTATATCTATATGTGTGTATTTTTCTCACCATTATTACATTAACTTCCTTTGATCACCATTGATTTTAGATCTCTACTACCATGATTATGACACTTGGCACCCTCACGTGCCTTCTGAGCAAATTGACTATTTGATTTTAATGAACATTCACAACTTGGTAGCTTCATGCATATTATAATAATACTTTAAAATATTTAATAAATATTCACCATTGGATCATAATATATATGATCACATGCTCATCGCTGATCTCTATCTGATAGGTTTCATTCTCACCAATAGATTTACTACTCAAGCTCCATGATTGTGACACATGTCACTAGCACATTAAATCTCGACTATTTGAATTTTAACCACACCATTGGATAATTATCCATTTATAATAATTTATTGACATTATATAATTTATATGATTTAATTTTTACCATTAGATCTTCTCTTACAAATTTGGTTAATTATAGAAACTTAGTGAATCTATCTGAGAGGCTAACTTTGCACCTTAATAACTTTTACTATGCTTAATATCATGACCTAAAATTTAAATCATATGATATTATCACTTATGGTAATCCATATATGTATGAAAATTCTCCTAGAAGATTTACATGTTTGAAATATGACATCATCAATCTACTCACTCAACTTTATTTGTCAAGATGACTACTTGAGCTTAGACCTTCTTATGACTATTTTGATGACTTTTGTTCACTTATATAAGCACTCTAAGTAGTCATAACACCACATATGGTATTTACAAGATGTCCATTCAATCAATATCATCCATTAATTACTTAAATAGGTAAATACTCTATAAAACATCAATCTGATCACTTTATCATTAATGCACTATGATCTCATGCTCTCTTTGACATCAATGACAACCTAAAATCAATTATCATGATAAAAAAAATCTCCCCCTTTATCATTGATATAAAAACACCCTTGTGACTTCATTTTAACACTTACTTCATTTAAAATCCTTCATTCTAATCTTTCTCCCCCTTTGACATTAATGACAAAGGGTCTCTTCATCAACATGACAATAATAATTCCTCAACATCATGTGTGCATTCAAATACTATTTAAGATTTTAAAGATAAGTAATTTCAAGCATATGAATCAAATTCTCCCCCTTTGATATGCACCAATTTAAAATTGTAATTTTTTAATCCTTGGATGTAACAAACTACTCACAAAGCTTAAGAATATCCCCCTAATATTAAGATCCATATCATGTCATTTTTTATTTGACATACACAAATCTGTACTAGGGATTCTTTGATTCTTAGACCTATCTATCTATATAACTTACATACTCTCTTTTCTCATGCATGAAGATTTAATACCTTATCAAAACACATGGCCTGGTTTAATAAGTCATCATACCAATCTTATTGAATTCATAACTATACCAGACATCTTTAAAATTTTATCATGACTAAAGCATCTTCACATACATCTCCTCTAAGACACTCAATATAACTAAGTTAGTTCCCCCTTATACAAACAGATCTTCAAATTATATTCATATTCTATAACATCAACCAAATCTCAACTGGCATCCTCCATGCTTCCTCTTATTTATTGAGTGTCTCCTTAAAGCTTAGATAGAGATACCCTAGCCCACAATGTCCTAGAATAATTTGAAACTAGGAGTTTCCCACAACTCCTCATATTCCTTCTCCTCCTTGATCATCTGATCCTAATTTTTCTTCTTCTCCTTAGGATTAAGAAAGCAAAATTATCATCCACTTTAATATTCTCCATTTATTTTAAGAATGAATTGACAATACATGGAGATAAAAAATATTCATAACATACCTCATTACTAGACATTGACAACTGATGTTATTCACATGAAACTTGATTAGCAATAATAAGATGTTTACTTATATCCATACACATCTCATAAACAACCTCAACTACCACATTGGTATTTTCTTTGAGATTAACTTGAACTAAATTTTGATTCTCCTTTTCCTATCTAGATATATGGCACATTCTCTTAGCATTCTTAAACCTTCTTCATATCTAATTATTCTTTTACTTTAGTAGGTAGTCCACCTTGATCTTCCATCTCAACTAAATTAGTTTTCTTGGTCTTTGGTTTCCATACCAAGGATTGACCTTTCATGAGCACTCTAGGATGTCCATACACCTTCTTATGACTTAAGATCTTTCCTTTACAATATCTTACAATATGACCAAATTGATGTCAACTAAAATAAATAACATCATTAATACCCTCTTCTTGATTAATATTATGAATCTCAAAAAACATACCATCTTGTCTCTTAGGTTCATTATGCTGAAGCTTAATTATCTTAGGTCTCCATACTCAGGTTAGTCTTTTGTAATACATTCTTGGGTAGAATCTAGCAATATGTCCCATGTCATGATATTTATGGTAGACTAAATTATCGATACCTCTATCCCATAAGCTACTTTTCCTTCTACAATTTATTGCCTTATGACTAAACTTGTGACAATCATAACAATGACCATTAAAATATTTTTCATACCTCAGGGTACTTGGCTACCTGATGGATATTTTCTTATTGATATTGGTGTTTTCATCCTTCTTATCTTGAGATGACCTCTCTTGCTCTTTCTCATCCTTGTTTACCTTGATAAAAAATTTCTCATGTTCATCCTTTAATCAATCTAGATTGATTTTCAATTGAATGCTCTCATCCTCTTTAGGTCTCATACTTGAATTTACAACCTCTAACTAAATTCTGAGAATTTGGATAGTCTCTTTATTCTTATTAGCTTATTAATCCATATCATTCTTTACTCTACATGATTTATATTCAATAATATTTATAGAATTAATATTGGACTTCAAATCATCATGCTCACCTTGCTTTGAACTCACCTTGCCATTTATCTTTTCTAACTAAGTTTTGATATTTTTGTATTCTTCCTCTTTTAAACTCAAATTTGTCTTTGTAACCCTTAATTAATACTCAAGAATTTTGATATTTTATTTATCATATTTTAATCTGGAGCTTTCTTTCAAGGATTATAGATTCTTATTGAGATTGATGCACTCATCTATAATAACCTTAAATCTTGAAGCCATGATCTTATTCTAATCTTCTTATTGATCAAACTCTCCCATCTTACCTTTGTAATTATAAAATAGTGCCTTGAGTTGATTGCACTTTTATCCACTTAATTTTAGATGTGCATAAGTAAACTCCAATTGATCCTTTAACTCTTTATTCTCTTTATTAAATTGCTTGTCCATATTGTACCTTCGATCACCTTCTAATTATTAAGCTCTCAATGAAGGTCCTTCTCTAATATAAATATTAGAGGTATAATCATTGAGAGGGGGGGGGTGAATTAGGGATGCAAGATAATCTAACTCAATTCCCAACTCTTAACTATTCAACATACATCAACTTGATCAAGCAACATAAACATGAAATCAAATACATCTAAAGCATACATAAGAGCATACATCACATGAACACACATATATGTAGAAAACCCTATTGGGGGATAAAACCCCCTAAACCCTACAAGATGGAATAAAGTCTTATAAAATAATATCCAACATTTGGAATAGCTCCCATAGATCAACAAACACCCATCCTTTAGTTTAGTGAGACACCAATCCCATAAGGAGTTACTGCTCTTATTGAGTTAATCATCCACAACAACTAGACCTTTAATAGGCTTTACCATGAAAGGAGGAACCAACCCCATAAAAAAATAAGAACCAACTCAAATAACTAAAAATATCACCTTGAACAATAGTTACTACTCTTCAACTGATGATGATCACCTTTTTTTGCACTCTTCACCTCTAATCTCTCTCAAGCTACTTTTAGGGATAACTTACTCAAACTACCTCTTCTAGGCTCATTAGGTCTAATGACCTACATGTATTCCTACTTAAAATAGATTAGATAAACATGTTTTATATTTTTAACACTCTGATGGTCGTAACTAACCTTTACCTTCTCTTTCAAAATTTATCTTATTCATTTGAATCCACACATGTATAACTATCATAAGTAGTCTAATTATGCCTTGTATTAATACCACTCTCTTCCTTTAACCCATATTATTTGGATAAGATAATTTAAATATTTTTTTTACATTTAAAATGGGTCATAATACACATTACATGTAATACCAATACACTCCTTAGGTTTGGCATTACCTCATTAGCCCTAAACCACCATTAGGTCTTGGTGAGGCCTAAAATTATTAGGCCTTCATATTCATATATTACATGTGAGAATAATTGGAACACCTTAATCCTTTAAAAATTATTTTAACACATAAAAAATATCTATAGTATACCTTTGATTAATACCATGTGGTTCTATTCCACCTGGAACACCAACTTAACACTTAGACCTACCAATTATGTCTCCTCACTCTTTAGGCCTTCATACAAAGATAACGCAACATCAAAATTATGAATAAAAAATCAATTATTTCACATATAAATATGATTATATAACATGGGTGAACCATTTATGACCTTTTATACATCTCCATGTGCTTTAGACACTTCAACACAAGCTTTAAGCACTCAAATCAATTCTCTCAAAATGACCACTCAAACTAGTCATATACAATTATATTATTTTGACTTTCCTTATTCGATCAAGGGAAAAATATGGAAATAAATACCTTTTAATAATACTTATATACTTATATAACATCTCCATTCTCATTTTTTTCTTTAAATCTGCTCTAAACACCTTCAACTTATCTCCTGTAAGATGGTCACTCAAACTGCCAGTGTATTTAATAAACATAGTCAACTTCTAACCCTTTTTTAATACTAAATATAGATTATTTAAGCATAAAAAATAAAAATATATATTATTAATGGATATAAAACACTCTCCAATATTTATTTTATCTTGAAACATCAAAATACTATCAATAACAACTCAATTATCCTTCTCATATCACTTGTAGAACATGGTCAAACACATAGTCAATTTTAGAGCTCAATATCTATAATTATATGAATAATAAAATATTATAATAATTTTTTTTGGATGATCCTTGAATTCATTTATATATTTTATTTTTTCATCATATTCTAATTCATCTTGGATCAAAAGATATTATCAAAATACTACAGACTTCTTTTTTCATTTGCTAATTCAAATGCCAATGGTCACTAGTTAAACATCTAAAAATTTGTCTTCATCTCATGCTCCTTACACAAATTAAAAAAAAATGATATATAAATTTCATATAAATAATCCTAGTCTTTACTTTCCAATTCTCACCATTGATATTTTATCTCTGTTACTATGATTAAGACACTTGGCACCCTCACGTGCCTTCTGAGCACATTGACTATTTGACTCTAATGAAATTTCATCACTTGGTAGCTCTACACATATTACAAGAATGATTTGAAATATTTAATATATATGCACCATTGGATCATAATTTTTCTGATCATGTTCTCACTTTTGATCTCTATTTGACAATTTTCATGCTCACTATTAGATATGTTGCTTAAGCTTCATGATTGTAACACATATCATTAGCATGTGAAATCTTGACTATTTGACTTTGAACCAAACCATTGGATACTTATATAGTAAAATTAACTTATAATTTTTATATCCTTGATATAATTAAATTATCATCATTATATCTCCACTTGAAAATTTTCTAAGTATAAAAACTTAATGAACTCTGTTTGAGAGGCCAACTTTTCACCTTAATAACTTTTGCTACGCTCAACCTTATGACCTAAAATTTGAACCATATGATCTTATTATTGACCAAATTTAAATTTTAGTAAAATTGGGTCAAAACCATAGTTAAATTTTTTCAAAGTGTCCTATATGTCTAATAGGGTCTCATGTGTGTCTAAACATCTTACCTATCCTTGCTCTAGCCTTGGTGTAAGCCTATCTTCCTTATAATTGCTTAGTAAACCATGTAAACTCTATTAAAACATTTTAAAAGGATTAAATGTGTTATATTTGTCCTAATATGGTCATTTAAATGTTTTAAGGTGTTCCTAAGTCATAAATTTGTCCTTTGCCATGTTTTATATGGAAAAAATGCCTTTTAGTCATATTTTTGGCTCATTAAATGACTTATACAGATGAGATAAGGAATAAAAGTGTCACAAAGGAATATTTTAATGTGGAGGAGGTCATAAAATGTCAATAAGTGGTCAGATGTAGTCAAGAAGTAGTTTTATGGATGAAAATTGGGAGATCTCTTTAAAAATAGGCCCTTAATGGCACTTGTACGGACTTGGAAAGTCCATCTCCAACTTAAAAAATGGACCTAGTGTCTCTTCATATCCTTAGTATATTTAAATTTATTGTTTTTCATAGTTTTATTCAAAAATATCAAATTTTATTTTTGCCCCTTCTTTCTTGCCTTTGCAAACCAAGAAGAGTCAACTTTGGATGATTGGCACAATCTGTATAGATGGATTTAGAGGGAATGATCTTGGGAATTGAGATGGGTCTTAGTATGCTTCAAATACTTATTAATAATTTTGAGTTTAATTTATCTTCCTTTATGAACCATTTATAAGAATCCAAGTAGTTTTTTATACTCTCACATCCATGAGGGGTCATTGTTTGAGCTTATTTCTATATTTTTTGCTTTGGTTTGATATATTGGTTATTTTTAAGTGTTTATCAAGGTTTTATAATGCCTCTCCATATTTTTTTAATTTTATTTTCCATTTTGGAGACCTCAATAACTCAATAAGCCTCTTCTAGGCTTGTTTGTGTTTGCAAATTGTCTGATCTTTTCACATACAAGTAGGTGATTTCCACATGGAGGAAGTTGTTTTGAAGTTAATTTCAAAGTGTTATTAATGAATTTTATCCATTATATGGCTTAAAAATTCATTTGGGGTGTTATGATGCTTTTAAAAAACTTTTTCTTACTTAATTCCATCCTTTCTACCTACATATAGTCAAATGCATGCCTTCAATTGGCCTAAACAGAGAGTATGGAGGTCATTTAATGACCTTGAGGCACTTAATAAAATCTTAATTTTCCTTGATATTTTTGAATATCATGGTATATTTTTTGATAAGGATGAATTTCCAAGTGAATAATGAAGGATATCTTCAAAGATGATAAGACTGAGACTCATAACCTTGATCTTTTTTTGTAAAAATAGCGCTCCTAGCTCTTTTAGATTGTTTTTTTATCAGTTTAATATTGAAATTTGGTCACTTATTTTTCATTATCCTTATATTAATTTTCATGGCTAATGATCATACGAATTCTAAGGTATGATGAAAAGTGGAGAAGGGTAATTAGGAGGCCCAAATATGCTCTTAAACACATTAAAATTCATCAGTGGTATCTACAACTGTATGTGTTGATTGGTTCTTCAAATAAATGAAATGGTCTCAATTTATGTTGGTAGATTTAAATGTTATATTTAAACTAAATATCACTTAATCATCATATAAAACAAGTAGAGGGAGCACTGAAGGTGAGATGGACACTCTAACTAACCTAGTAATGCGTACACTAAGACAAGGTAACCTACAGGTCTGAAAGGTAGGGTACAATTGAAAAAGTCCTAAGTATGGTATATTGATGGTTTTTTGAGAAAAATAATGAAATAATAAGCATGGAAAATAATTTTATGCTCTTAATAATCAAACAATAATCTCTAATACCATGACCAAACATCAACCAAAGCCCAAGATACACCTACAATCAACTGTGTTTTACTGTCTATGGTAGTGAGCAAAGGATTAGTGTCCTTGACATGAATAAGACTTAGATTTTAATTCAAGGGGGCCAAATACATTTATATATCACTAGGATTAACTCAAAGAGAAATCTCTAGGCATGTTTTCAAAGTTCAAAGACTACAAAATACACAAGTAGGGGTCTTTTCAAGTAGAACACAGTCATGTTAACATGCTACCTTGAAAACCCAAGGATGGGAAAGAATATTTATGTTATGGAAGATTTTTAAATGATTATTTAATACCTCCACCATCATGTGACACCTTTAATTTACCTAAACCAATGAAAGATAAGCATCTATGAGTGACATAAATAACTACATACAGTAGAATTTAAGAACCTTGCATATTTTGTCTAATAAAAAGTACAGTCTTACAATTTGTGGTTTTAGATAATAATATTACCTAAAAAAGAGTTTAAAATTTTCATAAATAATCTTTTGGAGTTCAATAATCCCCACTAATGTTTAATTTTTTAAGGTAAATAGGAAAAGTGCCCCTTATTTTGTCTTAAATAAGGGGCACTTTTTCCCTTGTAAAAACCCTATTTTCTTGATAAAGGAGATCAAAAAATGATATAGAAGCCATGGAAAAATTTTAAAAATGTTTAAGGATATGTTTGACATCCATACCATTATGATTAATAAATCTATAAGGTCTAAGGTCAAACAGGTTACTCCATGTAATAAGGTTTGCAGGCAGGGTAGTTAGGCAAGGTATAAGCCTAACCCCAAATGAGAAACCACTTTCAGTTATAGAATTTGAAAATTATTATAATTATTTATATCATGTATATGGGGGTATAATTGAGGTTTTTTAACCATCATAAGGTAGGGGAATACATTAGGGGGTCATGTTGAGCCTAAGTTGCAGGCAGACCTAGTAAACCTAATCTAGGCCTAGTACCTAGAAGTAGTCCATCATCATTTTGGGGATAAAAAGACATTGATATCAGTTGGAAAATTTTATTAGGTTGGAATAAGGTGTATTTTACACCTTAATTTGTACATAATTTCACCAATAATCCATTTTTTGGCTTAAAGTGCACACATGCCTATGCAGAATGATAAAGGAGCTTGAGTGGCCAACATAGAATGCTTAGAAATCCCATGATAATTTTCATGGAGATTCAAGGTGTTTAAAGATTTTATAGAGGGTACTTAAGAATACATAATTGGCATTTTTTTATAACTCCAATGTTTGGTCTTTATGAAGAAAGGTTAAGATGTAAGGAAATTACTTCAACAATAAAGTAGAATAGTAGAAATAGATCCAAATATGACTGAAATATATTAGAATATATGATAATAGACAAGCCACTTCGAGGGGGAAACCTCCACAAGTTTCAATAAGATCAAAATTCACAATATGATGATAAATAATTACCCACTACCTCCTATATATGGTCTATTTAGGCCATGGTTACTCCATAGGCTGACGTACTAACCAAATGAATGCATAGAGAAATGTGATATAACATAAAAGAGGGATAAGTGAGCCAAAAGTTTTCTATTCCTATCCTCATACATTAAATAGGTTAGGGGCGTATCATGCCCTTCCCCTTCAAACCAATGTTGTCCTCAATGTTGAACAAGTATGGATGGTGTTGTGGAAAATATTTACCTTCCTAAGTTACATCTTCACTGCTCAGGTTCTTCCACTTGATCAAATATTCCCTAATCTCTCTAGTTCTCAACCTCTTAGTACATGTTTGGAGGATCTTCTCTAGTTCCAAAATGACATATCCTTCTTAATCTAGTTCTGGGAGCTCTATCTGGGCTGAAACTTTCTATCCAATGACCTTCTTCAAATAGTAAACATGAAATACTAGGTGTATGTGAGATGAATGAGGTAACTCGAGCTTGTAAGCCACACTTCCAATTTTATACAAAACCTAATAAGGGCCATAATACATAGGAGCAAGTTTTTTATCCTTTTTTTATTACTTCAAGGACATTTCTTGTAAGGCTACAAATGTACAAATACCTAATCACCCACCTTAAAATTTTGCTCACTATGGTGTTGATCTACTTGTTACTTCATCCTATTTTGTGCCAAGGCCAAATTCTCTCTCAAACTAGCCAAAACTTCTTGTTGATACTGAATGTGCTCCTCCACATATCAAACCTTGGTTTACACCTTTAATGAAGAAGTGATGGAAGGTGGATGGTAACCATATAGTGCTAGAAATGGATACATTTTAGAAGAGGTATGGAAAGATGTGTTATAACACCATTCTACAAGTGGTAGCCATTTAACCTAATGTTCTTATTTATCTGATACAAAACAACGGAGATACCCTTATAAACATTTGTTAACCACTTCTATTTGTCTGTCAAATTGGGGGTGGTAAGATGAGATATGAGATAGTTGAGTGCCCATATAGGAAAATATTTTAGTCCAAAAATTACTAGTGAAAATAGGATCATGATCACTTATAATTATTTTTGGGGTTCCATGTAATTTTAGAACTGCTTCTAGAAAAATAGTTGCTATTGTACTTGCTAAAAATGGGTGTGAGAGAGCAAAAAAATGAGCATATTTTGTAAGCCTATCCACAATGACCAAGATAACATTATTACCTTTATAACAAGCCAAACCTATGATGAAATCCATGGAAACCTCCTCACAACTTTGACTAGGAATTGCTAACAGTTGTAACAGACTCAGGTTCTTAACAATCTCACCTTTATTCTATTGGCATATCAAGCATTTTGCCACAAAATTTTGTATATCTCCATTGAGTCATTCCCAAAATAATTCTTTCTTAATTTTTTGATAAGTTTTCAAGAACCCTGAGTGTCCCCAAATTAGAGATGCATGCAACTCCACAAGAATCTTAGGCTTAAGCTCTAAATTTTTGCACAAGTATAACCTACCCTTATACCATAGGACATTACCTTTCCATTCAAATTTGTCAGAGGCTAAATTACCTTGCTAGAGATTATAAATTATAACTTGTGTATCCTTGTCTTGTTCCCATTCTAACCTGGCTTCATCTACCCAATATTCTTACAACATGGACATTGCATAAATTAATGCTTCTATGGATGTATCCCATCTGGATAGTGCATATATTACTACATTATATTTACCCTTCTCATAAATGATTTAAAAATCATAACCCAAAATTTTGGTTACCCACTTTTGTTGTTCCTTGGATGATAATATTTATTCCAAAAAGTATTTGAGACTATCATGATCCATTTTCACCTTAAAGTGTCTACCCATCAGATAGGGCCTCCATTGTTTAACTTCATGAAGAATAGCCATAATTTCTTTTTTTTAAGACAAGTTTTTATAGATTTTTACCTTTGAATTGATGACTCTTAAATACAATGCATCTTCCTTCGTACATTGTTACCACTCCCAAGCCAGATCTAAAAGCATCACATTAAATAATGAATGTCTTTGAGAAGTCTGGAGTAGCCAAAATTGGAGTGGTGCACATAACTAATTTTAGTTTCTCAAATGCTTTGGTGGTGGCATCATTCCAATGGAAGGCATCCTTATTTAGCAATGTAGTGAGTGAAGCCGCTATGCTACCATAACCTTTCACAAATCTTTGCTAGTAACCTATTATTCCTAATAACCCTCAGAGGTCTTTCAAAGTTTTTGGAATGGGCCATTCCATCATAGCTTTGATCTTATAGGGATCAACTTTGACACCTTCATGGGAAACAATGTGACCTAGGTACTCTACCTTCTGTACTCCAAAATCACATTTCAATGGCATCACATAAAGCTAATGCTTCTCCAAAACTATCAACACCTATTTCACATGTTGCAAATGTGCTTCCCATGTTTGACTATAAATCAATATGTCATCAAAGAAAACTAGCACAAACTTCCTTAAAAAAGGCCTAAAAATAGTGTTCATCAAGCTCTAAAAAGTAGATGGTGCATTTTTAAGACGAAAGGGATTTACCAAAAAATCATAATGGCCCTCATGTGTTCTAAAAGCAATTTTATGAACATCTTCATCCTTAATTCTAATTTGATGGTACCCTGAGAAAATATTCAATTTTGTGAAATAATTAGCACCATGTAACTCATCAAGTAAATCATCAATTATTAGAATAGGAAACTTATCTTTGATGGTGTACTTGTTAAGTTCCCTATATTTTGGACACATCCTCCATGTGTCATCCTTCTTCCACACCATGACCACTGGTGATGAATATGCACTTTGGCTATGCTTGATGATCCCTACCTCTAGCATCTCATGGACCATATTTTTTTATTTCACTTTTCTATGCATATGGATATCTATATGGTCTAATATTTGGTGGGTGAATCCCTGAAAGTAGCTGAATGGCATGAACATGTTCTCTTTTTGGTGGTAGTACTTTTGGCATGGCCCCAAAAATAGATGGGTGGTCATCAAGAATCATCTATAGATCAAGATGTGTAGATGTCAGTGTGGGTTGAACTTCTATGGAAAATAATCATGAAATAATTCCCTCTTTCCCATTTTTTAGCATCTTGGTCATCTGATGTGAATTAATAAATCATGGAGATTTTTCTTGTAATCTATGTAGTTTAATTTTCCTACCTTCAGAATGAAAGCGCATGAATATTTCCTAGAAGTTCATCTCAATGGTACCCAAGGTTGTGAGCCATTGGACTCCCAAAACAATGTCTTTTCTACCCATGGGAATAGAAAACATAGGAGAATTGAGATTGTACTCACCCATAACAAGCTTAATACTATGTCATTTGCTTGAATAATTAATTATGCCACCATCTATAATCATGACCTAAAATTTTGGTGCTAGGTAGATGAAATAGATTAATCAAGTGGCCAACTTATGGTTGATGAAGCTATGTGTGCTCCTTGAATCAATCAACAGTGTCACCTTCTATTTCTTGAGGAAACCCACCACCTTAAGAGTTGTCTGAGTACTAATACTTGCAAGTGCATGATAAGAGATTGTAGGTTGGGAATCTGTAGGTACCTCCTCTATCTCTTCCTCATCATCATTGGAGGCATATTCTTATTCTTCATCTTCATTAGATCCCTCAATGTAGAATAAATTATTCTCAGCACATCTATGTCCTTTGCTCCACTTTCTGTCACAATCGAAACATAATCCTTTTGCATGCTTCTCTTTAATTTGCTGAGGGGTCAATCTGGTAGGTTGAGGAAATGTTGGTGTTGATATGTTATGATCTTTGAAGTGAGTGAATGGATGCTTCTTGTTGGCTATGAATTTTTCCTTAGCTCTATGTGCCATGATAATAGAATAAAAAATCTTAAGTGGATTAAACATGTGTACCTCATGTTGAATGTGGTCTTGGAGTCCACCCAAAAATAGGTCATTCAAGTTCTCCTCAAAAATGGTCTCCACACATAAGGATAGGTTAAAAAATGATGAATATAATCTTTGATGGATCTAATCTATCACAATTTTTCTAGTTGGCTAAATTAATTCTCTGTCACACTATTTCCATAGTGTAATTATAGCTCCTTTATAAAAACTAACCAGGTGACATTGAGAGTCATCTTTTTCTTTTGAGCACATAACCATTGATACTAAATGAATTGATTAGTTTCAAGATAAAAGGATGCCATGGTAACCTTCTATCCACCTAGGATACGATGTAGATCAAAAAAATTCTCCATTTGGTTTATCCAATTGAGTGGATATTTTCCATAAAATTTGTGCACATCCACCTTTGGTAATAGGTTCTTCTATGGCAATGTAGTTGGATTTGAAGTAGACTGGTTGGGAGAACCACCCTAAAGGGGTTGTGTAATAGTGATAGATAGATGATTTTATTGATTATATTTCAAAGCCATCATGATATCTACCAAACTATCTTGTATGGATTCCATATTAGATTGTATACCTTGCACCTCACTTTGAATGCCTTGAACACTATAGTCAAGCTAGCTCACTTTGTGATCTATGTCAGAGAACCTTGGTATAAAGGATCTAGTGTATCCCCATTCTGACTCCATCTCTTCCTTTTTATGATTTTTATCTATAGTTTTAGCACCCTTTTCTCAGCCCTAAGTTTGTGGACCTGCCATAAAAGGGCTTTACAATGTCGACCTGATTGGCACTTTTGACCCAACTTTGACCAAGCAATTTTGGAATTATGTCGGCCTCAAATCAAAACATACAAAGAGCATACCCTAGTCAAATTTTTCTAAGATTTCCAAAATTGTAAATAAATTAGAAAAATTCTTTGAATTGTGCACTATATAGTAATTTTATTACAAAACCTAAAATGGTGATAACTTTTGTAAACCAAATCCAAATGAGCTGAAATTTTAATGGAAGCTTAATTTAATTATTTCTCACCTCTAATAAAATAATTGAAGATAAATTCACAACCATTTTTTAGATATATACAAATTTAAAAAATTAGGGTCTCACCCACAAGATTACCCAAATTGTAGCTCTGATACCACTTGTAAGGAAATTACTTCAACAATATAGTAGAATAATAGAAATAGATCCAAATATGACTGAAATATATTAGAATATATGATAATAGACAATCCACTTCTGGGGTGCAACCTCCACAAGTTTTAATAAGAGCAAAATTCATAATGTGATGATAAACAATAACCCACTACCTCCTATATATAGTCTATCTAGGCCATTGTTACTCCATAGGCTAACCTAATAACCAAATGAATGCATATATAAATGTGATATAACATCGAAGATGGATAAGTAATCCATAATTCAACTATTCCTATCCTCATACATGTGATAGGTTAGGGGCATAACATAAGACCTAAAACTACTCTAAAACCCTCATAAACCCTCTCTCAAACTCAAAGGAGAAGATACTACAAATAGAGAATCAAAATTGGGTGTAAAGGTAGGGAGATGATTTGAAGCTATTTAGTACTCTTTAGGGTTCCCTCCCATGTGACTAAGTTGTACTACACTTATATGGATGGTGTATAATAGGGATTTATTTGTGTGTTTTATAGGTATGAAGAAGCTTCAAAGGATGCAACCACTTTTATGAGAGAGATTGGGAATTTATATAAGTCTTCATGTCCATATATTGAGATATATAATCTCCTAAGTGTTCTTATCATCTCTTTCATCTCAACTAGTCATAATGAACAAGCAATGAACACTTAGTGAAAATGATGAAACTCTAATTAGGAAGCCTTTTATTTCTTATTTCATGAACATAATGACATGGAAACTATTGATAGGTGTCATTACTCCTTGTGCATGAATTATATTATATAATTCTAAGCATTTTGTGTGATAAGTGTGAGAGGTGCATGAGAAAGAGTCATTTGTAACTGTTAGAGATGATTGCTCATGGATAGAAATATATGAATGGTTTTAGACCATTAAAATGCATGTAGAGGCTTTTCAATAACCCTTCCCATTTATATCAATCATCATACCTGAACATACTTAGTGATGAGAAAATATAATGAGGGTTAATCATGAAGATAGTTTCTAATGCAAGTAAAAGAGCATCTACACCACATATGGAGGAATTAGTTAAATTTGAGAAACATTTGTCCTTATTTTCCTTATATAACCTATCTCATTATTTATTCCATGTTATTTTAACTCATTCTCCTTACTTGACAAGTGTCTTAGTGACTCTTGAACTTTACCTTATCTCTTTTCTCTCATAATTCATATATATTATAGCCTTCTTGGCTATTGTAGACATCTCTCCACCTGAGTATGGAAAAGCCATGCTCAATTTTTTTCTTTAAATAATAAATAAGCTAATTTTTACCCCATTCATGACTTCATTAAGTTCATGTTATGGTTGTTAGTCTTGTGTAAGTGTATTTTGCTTACCTTGACATGCTATCCTTCTTAGTGCCTTGTGCAATTTGAAATCCCTCTTTTATAGGTCAAAAATAAGTGTCTAATGTGGATTCTAGGTATAGTTATCATTATATTCATTAGTTTCTCTAGAAGAACTATTTTATATTTCCTTATAACCTAAACTCTCTTCAAGACCCCATGCTTGAAACATTGATGTAGAAGAAGAGATTTTAGTTTGATAGATGAAGTGTATGTGTATTTTACCTTCTGGTTCCAAGTGCATTGAAATTGGTGTAAATATACCATTTATTTGGTGCAATGCCTCCTTATTTATGTTTAGATTAGGCTTCTTAACCCTTTTCCTCATAAATTAAGTGTGGTTATTGTGTGTGAAATTGGTACATCAAGGGAACTAGACCTAATATAGAGACTCACCTTAAATTTGGGACACCCATAGCCATGACTGTTTCCATTGTGACACTTTAATGAGGAGAGACTTTTCATCTCCTAAAGGGGTTAAATTTTAAGTGACAATACTTATCACATATGGAATTTCATCCATGTATCAAAATGATCCTAAAACCTTCACACATGTGAAATATGACATCATCAATGTGATCACTTATCTTTATCTATCAAGATGAATACTTGATTTTATACCTTCATATGACTATTCTGATGAATTTCATTCACTTTTATAAGCACTCATAACACCCTATAGGACTTTGCAACATGTCCATGCCATACATATCATCCATTAATAACTTAAATATGAAAACACTTTACAAACATCAATATGATCACTTTATCATTAATGAACTATGATCTCATGCTTTCTTTGACATAAATTACAACCTAACATCAATGACCATGCTTAATAAATGGCCTATCTAATTCAGATAGGACTATGAAACATAAAGTCAAGAAATTGGTATAGAAGACCAATATTTATAATTAGATCACATGATATTCCTATCTGAGGATGGTATATAGATATCATATGACCATTTTCATTAATAAATATTCATTAAAATTGTCTACATAGTTGTTGGAGGTCTAATTCATCATGACTAGTTATTAAGGTGAACTGACAATTCTAAGTGAGTGAGTTATAGAGATGTGCATAAGCCTTTATCTATTGAGTGAAATTGTTCTAAGTATTTGATGATGACCCTGAGGTCATGGATAATATTTTTACATGTTTATTTTATTATATTTTAGTAGCTTAAGTGTGTTTAAGCTTCATTTTTTCAAGACATACTTTTGAGGTACATATGCCTAATAAGGAAGTTTGTCCTCAAGAAGATCTCATGGTGTGAAAAAATGATAAAAGTCTAACCAATCATGGAAGAGGTAAATAAAGGTAATTTTTCAAGTGTTTGAAAGGTTTTTATAGTTATTTAATTACATATTGTCCCAATAATACCAAGTTTTTGCATTAAGAGAGCAGACCTAATGCAATTAGGTCTCTGTGAGATCTAAAGGATGAGAAAGACCAATATTGGTCATTAAGTTAGATTGTTCTATGTGATTTAAGATAAAATTAGGGTTATAATTTATTATAAACATGATTTTTATTCCTTGTTACATAATATGAAGGTGATCAATCATGAGAGAGATTAGATAGCTTTTGAGTGTACACGGGCCTATTATGATAATGAACTATAAGGATTGTTTTCATGAAGTGGTTTGATCTAAAATATATTATAGATATTAGAGGTTGTTATATGGGGTTTATTTGAATTTTATTTTAAATAATCATACCATTTATGAAGGTGAAAGGTGTTCAAAAAATATCAAGTATACACATTACAAGACAAACCTAATGCAAGCAGGTCTCCATGAGTCCTTATAGAGAAATAAGGTCAAATTAGTTGTGATTGATCAAAATAAGTTTAAATTATGTCTAAAATATGTTCATAATATATACTAAGACCTATTATATATATAACCTAAGATTTTTAACGTGTATGGCTGACCAAGTGGTGTGTGATCATCACTAGTGTATATACAAGGAAATTTAGGCCTATTTATATGCATATAGTATGAGCAAAAAAGATAATGCATGGTTGAGTAGAAGGAGGTATTGAAATGAGTTGAAAACTCTCAAATGAGATTATAGAATTATATAATATAATTTTTTAGGTTTTTTACATACTAAGATCAATCATACACAACCTAATCATATTTAATGAGGATTAGACAAGAGAAGGAGAGTGAGCCTTGAGATTGAAGAACATAAGAGCAAAAGTGTGGCCATTATTTTTTTATCAAGCGACAATAAGTTTAGAAGTTGATAAAATTTTAGAGGTGGATGATTTGGTGCCAAGTCACTTAGGAAGTTTTTGTTTCCATGCAAGTGGGTGATTAATAAATCCTAGTCAAGTGGGTGTGTAATAGTTTGGGGTCGGTGCTCCAATTTGAGTTGGTGCTCAATATAATTTTATCTTATGAAAAAAATTATAGTATTATAGTAAAATTATAGAGATAATAGTGGGTTTTCTTCCCATTGATTGTTTTTAACTCACATATTGTGTTATGCTCTTGTTTCATGCTCATGTGAATGGTTCTTTATGTATTTCTAGATCGCTATGTTGCTTTTATGGTCTATAAAAGGTTATGTATATTTGTAAAAGTTTGTCAGGTCACTTATTCACCCACCTCTTAGTTAATTTTAATTTCAAAATTTGGTATTATATATTGGTCCTTTAAATTTGGCCTAACAACTTAAAGGATATCCTAAAAGCACAAACATGTCTAGTCATTCAGTACAAGGAGGTTTCTCAACCAATAAGGCTCCTCTCTTCAATGAGAATAACTATGCATTTTAGAGAATCAAAATGAAGACCTATCTAATGTATTTGGGATATGACATATGGCATTCTACTATTTATGGATTCACTCCACCTTCTATACCACTAATTAAATCAATAAGTAAGAAGGCAAGTGAGAACAAATATAAGGAATTGAATGCCATCTTATGTGGTCTTGTAGTGGTATAATTTGTAAAGGTCATTCATTATGATATATCTAAATAGATTTGGAAAAGTTTAAAACCATCTATGAAGGAGAACCAAAGTTAAGCTAGAAAATTTGTAGACCCATCGAAGGTAGTTTGAAAGTTTGAGAATGAAAAAGGATGAAAACATTGCATCTTACCTGTTAAGAGTAAATGAAGTGGTAAATGTCATCATAATTATAGGAGAAAAGTCTGAAGAATAAAATATATTAAAAATAGGTATTAAGATACCTAACATATAAGTTTGATTTTAAGGTGTTTACTATGTATGAGATCAAAGATCTTAGCATACTACAGATGGATGAGCTTCATGGAATCTTGAGTACCTATGAGATGAGAACAAGTGATGGAAGACCTTCTAATGAGTAATATACATTCAAAGCTAAGAAAAATCCAAAAGGTAAAAAGTTCAAGGATGATGTGGACATAAACATTGATGATGACAAGATAGAAGCCATGTTTGTCATAAAACTAAGGAAAGGATCAGGTAAGTATAAAGGTAAGCTACCATTTAAGTGTTTTAACTATGTCAAGGTTTGCCAATTTAAATTTAAGTGTCCTAACAAGGATAATAATGAGCAAGATGGAGAGCATGATAAAAATCATGGTGAGGATAAGATGTCCTATAACATGACAAAATATAAAATAGCTTTAGGAAGTATGAAAGCAAGAAAGCGTCATTTAAGAAAAAGATAAGTTTTTATATCAAAAGGGAAAGTATCTCCTCTGATGTTAGTGATATAAGTACATCTGGTAGTGATGATGATAGTGTTGATCATGGTATCAATCAAATCCTATTAATGGACATTTAAATAATTAATGAAGGTTGTTCAAAAGTAAAAAGTCTTATGGAAGATGAAGAATCAGATGAGTAAGAGGCTAAATTTAACCTTAAGGTAGAATTGGTGAGTGTTATAGAGGAGTTGAAGTTTCAAATAAGGAATAATAAAAAACTAAGGCCATTGGTTAAGGTTTATGGGGAACAAATCAATCTCTTTGAAGAGAGACTAAGTAACAACACCAATGAACATGAAGAAATAATTAACTAATTGGAAACTCAAGTTGATATTGTCAATTCAAGTCATAAGCCCAATGAGGAAGAATGCATAAAGCTCAGAATAGAAATGGAGTCCTTGAAGGTAGAATTAGATCAGGAAACAATCAAGTTAAAGATACATCAGAAATTAGAAAAGAGAACTAAAATCATAAATGATATTTTGAATAGTCATAGGTCTTCATATGATAAGGTAGGTTTTGGATTCAAATAAGACCAAAAAGAAAACATGGAGAGTCAAATATCAAAGGATAATAGTCATGATGGTATTGACAGAGTGAAGACCTATGCAAAAGCCCTCAAATCTTAGACTCAAATTAGTAGTCAACAAGTCAAGAATAATATAACTCCTTCAAGAGACAATAAAGGTAATGGCACATAATTCAATAGACATCAAAAGATAATGAAATAGACAAGGTATGTGAATTATTTCAACGATTACTATTTATCATGCAATTAATATGGACATTGAGATGTGGATTATAGACTTCATGATAGAATGAACTTCCCATGGAGGAATAAGATGAATGCTCACTTAAATATTAGAATAATAATTATGTGCTACAATTAAAATTAGAAAGGACATATTGTAAGAGTTTTTAAGATGAGGCATATGAGGAAGATTATGGAAGACAAAAAGGTATAGAGTTATTTCAATAAGAAGTGGATCAATAATTTAGACTGTGTGAACAAAAAAAAGGAGTATAATATTGAGAAAAATATATGTGTTGAATGAGATCAAGTAGGAGAGATTATTCATGATAAATATAGATATAAATGTATCAAAGAAGCTAATCATGCACTCAAAGACTAAGAAAACTACTCTCATGTATCATTTTCTAAGAGAATGGGAAAATTTTGAGCATCTAAGATAGGAAAATTCAAGGGTATTGGGAGCTAATCAAGGTGGTTCATTATCTCCAAAAATAGGTGATAGTGGCCAAGAAAATTTGTGAAGTCATAACAGGCATTTATGCAAAGTGAGAAGAATGTGACGTAGATCATGAAGCATGAGGATACATTTTCTAGAATGTCATTATTGATCAAATAGGTCCAAAGAAGGAATAACACAAGAATTATAAGTGAGAAGCCTAAAAGTGCATCTGCATGCCTATCATAGGTAAAATGAGAGAAAAAGCATACTTGTGATGTGGTTAGTGTTACTAGTGTGTTATACTAATAAGGTTATTATACACATGTTGAGAATGGTTTGTGAGTCATGATGACTCATATTATGAGCACAAGATATGAGGATAAAGGGGGAGATAATCAAGTAGTTCATTAGCTTCATGAATAGGTGAGTAGTGTAGAGACGTATACAAAGACATGAAGATAGTTTGAATAATGTGGCCAAGGCTGGGAGCATGGTGGATGTTTGTGGAGCTTAATCAAGGAAAATAAAAATGGATATTATCCATCTCTATGGTGTCAAGGTGAGTGGTATTATGTATCTGAGTTCATTTGAAGGAATTTGTCAAATAAGAACATATGTGTGACCTAGTGAGTGATCAAGGGTTTGATCTAAAACTCTATGTTAGTCATGTCAAGGACAATTTTAAGGAAGTATGCATGGAGATAGGGGGAACATGTTTTTATGATGCTTCATAGACTCATAATCCTATATGGTATCAAAAATAACAAAGGGGGAGAAAGTTTCAAGATGTGTGATTTAAGAAGTTATAGGTACATTTTTGTCATTAATGTCAAAGGGGGATAAATCTCAGAAAGGATGAAAAGAAGGCCAATTTATTTTGGAAAGATATATTTCTAGGATAAAGTTTAGAATGAGATAAATAGCCTGTTGAGAGAAGTTATTGAGAATGGTTTGCTATCAATGACAAAGGGGGATATTATTGACTATTGTCATTGATTTTAAAGTGCATCTTGTGAAGGTTGATGACAAGGTGCATGGAAGAGTATTTAAAATAAGTCATTGATGTCATCATGGAAGAGTGATCTTGGGAAGAAACATCTTGTGAAGGTGCATCTTGCATGATGTTGATGTCAGAGGTGATCATGTACATATTGGTAGTGTGATTCTTGAAAGAGAGTATTTTCATAAGAGAAAGATAAATAGTGCATTTTAATATAAATAGAAACATATCACATTTTAATAAAATTTCGTATAAATAATGAAAGATACATGTAAAATTTAGATTGATATCATGTTTAGCATGGAAGGTATAGGTCAATGATGATAAGTACATAAGAAACATAATCATGACATGAAGAGATATGAGTATGATGAAATGAATGAACATAGGAATGTGAAGGTATTTTGTAATTTCTTGAGCATGTGATCAAGGTATATAAGAATCCATGAGAGTTTTAGGGTGAGACTATAAGAGTAGGACCTTCAATCCAAGTATGCACTTATACCAGTTTTAGACCCTACCTGGCCTAATGAGGTATGAAGATCATAACTCAAGGTAAGTATGTATATGTGAACATGTAAATATGTGAGATAAATTTTTTAAGGATTTTTCAAAAAATTTAAAGTCATGGTTTGAAGGAAATTACATTAATCAATTTTTGTAAGCCTTCTGGAGTTCATAGAATGAGGTCTCAAGACCCAAGAAGCACTTTTAGACATTCGTTGACACATGTAACCTCTAAATGGGAACCTGATAAATTAAGGATATTTGGGCAAGGATCATAGATAATATCTCTAGGAATTGTTTTTGGATTCAATGGGAAGTCCTTTACGAACAATCGTTAACACCAAAACCTATGTTAAACCTCCATAAAGCCTAATAAGGAATATATGTGAAAAATATTGTTCAAATCAGATCATAATGGATTAAATGATTATAAAAACTATTGTATAATGTATATAACTCTCCAAAGCACCTCTAGGTGGTGGTATTTTGTTATATGGGAGAGAAAATGCACATATAAAGGCTTGTTTATCAAGAAATTATTGAAGCTCTCAAATTTTGTATTGGTCAAGAAAAGAAAATGGATGTTAGAATAATATAGAGAATAATTTTAAATATTCATGATGTTTTTTGGATATATTTTATTTTTAAAGTGTTCTAATTTGGTCATCCAAATTATCTATTTATAGAAATACCTAATAGTGTGAAAATTGCAAAACCTAGGCAGAGATGAAAAGATAGATTTAAATGTTTATGCATAATAGTTTGATAAAAAAAAGTACATGAAGGATTTATTTATGAATTTTAAATAATTTTCATGCTTTTATAATTTTTTTATTTAAGTATATGTAGTGAAAATTTTTCTCACAAAATGGCCTATTTGGTTTAGATAGGACTATGAAACATAGGGTCAAGAAATTGGTTTGTAAGACCAATATTTTACATTAGACCATATTATATTACTATTTTAAGATGTTAATTTTATATAATATGAAATTTTTAATTAGTAATGTCATGAAAAATGTCTACATAGGTGTTGGAGGTCTAATTCACCATGACTGGTTATTTAGGTGAATTGACAGTTCTAAGTGAGTGAATTGTAAAGATGTTCTTGAGCCTTTATCTCCTAAGTGAAAGTGTTCCAATCATTTGGTGATGAGAATAAGGTAATTTATAATATACATACATTTTTATTTTTTTATATTTCAATATTTTAATGGTGTTTAATCTTTTTTTACAAGATAGACTTTTGAGGTACACAAGCCTAATAGGGCAATTTGTCCTAAAGAAGCTCTCATGGTATGGATGAATGATATAGGTCTAACCAATCATGGAGTATGTTAGTATAGGTAATTATATAAGTTTTTAAATTATTTTTTTATTGTTGGATAAGGCCATAGGTGCCCAAGAAGACCAAGTTTTAGCAATAAGAGAGCAAACCTAATGTAATTAGGCCTCCATGAGATCTAAAGGATGAGTAAGACCAATATTGGTCAATAAGTAAGATTGTTATATGTGATTAAAGATAACCTTAGGTTAATATAGTTCTTATAAACATAATTTATATTCCCTATTTACATAAAAATATGTTGATCAAGCATGAGAGAGAGATCAGACAATTTTTGAGTGTACATAAGCCTATTATGATAGTGAACTATAAGGAGTGTTTTCATGAAGTGGTTAGATCTAAAATATCTTTTAGATATTAGAGTTTTTTATATGGGGTATATTTTAAGTTTATTTGAAATAATATTTCCATCTATGAAGGTGGAAGGTGTTCAAATATGATAAATTATAAATGTTACTAGATAGACCTAATGCAATTTGGTCTCCATGAGTCCTAACAGAGAAATAAGGCCAAATTAGTTGTGACAGATTAAAAAAAGTTCAAATTATGATTTAAATATGTTCATAATATATACTAATACCTATTATATGGATGACCTAATAAGTTTAAGGTGTATGGCCGACCAAGTGGTGTGTGATCATGACTAGTATATATATAAGGAAATATAGGACTATTTGAATATGCATATAATATAAGTGAAAAATATGATGCATGGTTGAGTATAATGAGGTATTTAAATGATTTTAAAAATATCATATGATAATATATAATTATACACGAGAAGTGTGCAAGTTGACTACATATGAAGATTATACATACATGTGTAGACACTAGAAAGCTACACGCCATGATTCGAAATGTCAAAATTTCCTTAGATTGCCTTATGACCCCCTTTGGACTAATATGGCCCTTAGACCCATAACCAAGCCTAAACATATCAATTTTGACCAAACTAGATTATCCAACATTTTCTCCACTTTAACCCTTCACCCTTAACCATCAATAGTCAGGATGACTACTGATGGTCACCCTGACCATCGATGGTCAGGGTCCACCTCCTTAACCACCAACATGAAAAACACTCACCTTGATTTTATAAAATATAAATTTTCTTAATCCACATGTGATCTATTTCATGAGTGATTTATAATTAGAAGGCCCAGTTAATGTCTTGTTGAAACTCTCTTACCTTGCCTATAAGAAGAGAGGAGTAGGGAGGTGAAATTCATCTATAATTGTTATCAATAACTTGTTCATCCAACGTTATTTTTTTTGTAGGTCAATCATCATCAATGATCTAGCCATCACATCAGAGAGCCAACTAAAACACCAAGTACCATTATTCTATTATAATCATGCCAGACTCCACCAATGAGTCAACCACCTTAATTACCCACCTGATCAATATTTTATAAGATAGGTACTTATTTTTAGTATTCAATTTCTTTATTCAACTTTTGTTCTTAGCCCAACACTAACCCATCTCCTATAATCTCACTTTTTGATCCCATAAATCATTCATTTATCAACCTAGATCTACTCAAAATAACTATCAACAATTGTCTCAACCATTGACAGTCTACCCAACCACCGATGGTCATCTTGACTGTCAATGGTCACCTTAACTACTAATGGTCACATCTACTACTGATAGTCACTATGGAAAGAAATAATAACAAGTTATTTCAACCTATCTACCCTTAGCCAAATCTAGTTTTTTATGTCCCTTCTTGTTCACAAACCGCTACCTAATTTTTTGAAGCATACCCAAGCTATTTAGCATGAGTGTTGACTAATTTATTGATAATTTAGTCCTTTCAAGTCTATTTACTTAACCAAAATTTATTTTATTCAATTTTAATAACTTTTGATTATTTATTCAAGTAATTTATATTGTGTTTTATAAATTTAATTTTTTAAAATGTGTGGATTGATATCCCCCGAGGAAGCTCTTACTTCCAAGATCTAGCTAGCGCTATGCAATCCACTTAGCTATCTATCTAGCCAACCATTTGTTTTAGTGTTCTCTTATTTATAGGTCATCCTCCCAAGCCAAATAAGAGTTCTTCACAATCATATAATTCATCATGTGCATAACCAAATAGGTTTTTCAACCATACCCATACTTAGTTTCTTTTTCTCCCTTCTCAAAATATAAGCATAAATTTATTGAAACATTTTGGCACACTTGGTGGGACCTTGAGTCTTTACTTTGGGTTTCTTTTCTTTACACCTGTATGCTCTTCTCTCTATCTATATAAATTAATGAAACTATAACTTCTTTTGGATTTAAAGTCAAGTGCATCCATTACTTACTTCTAATTTTAGCTCACTTTAATTTAGGCATAGTAGTTTTATCACAACATCATTTTTGTTGCAAACACTAAACTAAACCACTTTCATGAATTAAACATAAAAAAACTTAAGACAAATCCTAACTAGGATTTAATCACCTAGTGGCAACTTTACCCTTTCTTAGAAATCCTAATTGGATGTCATTACCAAGGGGAAAACCAAATCAGCTCTCTCATTAAATATAAACTATGGAAATCAGTATATATTGGTTAAGCACCTAACACCCTTATCACTATAGTATTTGAAGTGAGGGGCTAAGCCCCAATACCAAGACACATACTAATTACCAATATATATCCCTTTCATCACCTAAAAAACCTAAAACCAACCATAGACTACTCCTATAGTGCTTGATCTACAAGCCAACTTCTGTCACATATTATCATAACTTAAGGCATAAGCTAAAAGTGAGATTAAAATTAACCATAAGATTATAACATACTCTAGTGTTTTTTGGATTTCCTTGATCATTTTCTTTATTTCTCTCTATTTGAGTTGAAATATTCTTTGTGTTTTCCTCTCATCTTATTTGCATGGTTCTCACTCATCAATAATGAAGAGACTTAACAAGTCAAAACCCATCTATAGATTATCCAATCTCCTCTACCTCTTCATTTATAGAGTATATATTAGATGTTGAGAGTTTTCCTCATCATTATTATGCTTCTATTGTGCCTCAAAAAGTCTCCCAAGGAAACCTAGACTTTGATACCTTTTTGGATAATAACCCAGTAGCCTTAAAACATTATCTTAGCACAGTAGCTCACCATATACCTATTTCAACACCACCTACCAATCTGACCTATGGTATGCCATTGGGATTTTTATACAACCCTTATGTTACCACTATCACTACCCAATCTTTAGCTACTCAAGAATCTACCTTGGTTGTCAACCCATTTGACACAACCATGTAAAACCAACTAACTCAACCTTCTAGCACCCAAACACCTCCTAGTCTGACTAACAATTCTTCTAACATAACTACCACCCAAATTTTACCTACCCATACTAAAATTACTATTATATTACCCAATACCACTATTACTACCATTATTTCCTTTAGATACCCTCACTCCACTTCAAAATGTAGTGACATTAATGCCTTCTACCTTATTCTTGTTGCTACCAAGGCTACCACCTACCCCTTACTTTTGACTCAATCACCTATAACCATTCAATATTACACACCTTCTACCCAACCACTAGTGACCACATATCCATATGTGGCTTCAACCCAACCACTGATGACCACTCACCCATATGGGGTAGCTTCTCAACCTCTAAAAAATTATCAATATGTCACTCAACCCAAACCATAGTATACACCTTAAAACCCTTCAAGTGCACAACCCAAAATAAATATAATGAAGATGTTTATGGTAAGATGACCATATCAGAGTCATCCATATCTAGTTCTCATAATATCCTATCATATGATCATATCTATAACAAGCCCATCTATCCATCTCTACCTATCAGGCCATATCCTCCTCAATGGGAACCTCCCAAGTTCTCCAAGCTTTAGAGTAAGGAAGATCCACAGTAGCACCTTAAGGCATTTAGGGACTCATGTTATTTGATTTCTTATGGTGATGCCCTCCTTCTCTACACTTTTACTATGTATTTTTAAGGATCAACATTGGATTAGTATATTTCCTTAACCAAGCATTCCATCTTCTCCTTCACCCAACTGGATCAAACGTTCTTGGATCAGTTCTCAATAAATATCTCTAAGAAGGTTTCCATCACTGACCTATACTCTATCTAACAATTTGATGTTGAATTTATTTCTAATTTTGTATCTCATTGGTAAAACCTAATCAACCAGCTCTCCTTTTCATTAGTCCAACCTAAATTGATCAAACTCTTTGCTGTGGCATATGTCAAGCACATCTCTTCTACATTATGTGTTTAGAGCTTTTAAAATTTTGATGAAGTTTTCACTATGGCATGAAAATTAGAAAACAAATACATTGATGAGGGAAAGCTAAGATGAAAAACAAGAAATCTACCTACAAAACCAATTAGGCTTCCTCCTCCAAATAGAGAAACCAAACCAACACTAATACCAAAAGAAAAGGAACTATGAATGTGGTTGTCCTTAAATCTACCTTTATACCCACTTTTGACCAACCAAATTCTTCTAACTCCTCTATGAAAAACATGAGAAACCAAAATCAAAGCAACCAAAAGTAATTACCCCCACTTGGGGAGTCTTATGCTTCTATCCTAGAGAAGTTATTGAAGGCCAACTTTATACAACTTCCTTCAATCAAACCACCTCATTAATTTTATTCTTCCCATCCCACACCTATTTGGTACAACGATAATGATCTATGTACATTCTGTAGACACCTAAATTTGGCCACCAATGACCTCCAACCAAGCTTTTGACCAATTTCCACCAAAATCCACAATATGGCCTAAAAACACTAAAGCACATTAAATGATTATAAATTGACATATTCAAGTGCCAATTTTGGCCAAGGTATCACTAAATGGGGTAATGTAATTTATGGTCTAGCTAACTTTGATCAGATCATTTCGAGACAAAATGCCAATTTTATACTTTGGTGCTCTAGATTGCTCTTTTCTATCAAATTTCTTGTATGAGATACATGTTGATAATATTTGGTATTGGTAACATCCAAAATAGGATAATGGATCTAATGCATCTAACATTGACTTCCAATTCCAATCCAATCAAATTTTGGGCCAATAACAAGACATTATGATCAATTTGAGTAATTTGTGCATAAAGTGCTTATTCATGCTTTAGATAAAATTAATCCAAATCAGGTCCTAATTAATAATTCCATGTAAACTTATTGAAAAATTATTTTTTTAAATTAATATTGAATATATGTATCATCAGGTGACCTCATTTCTTGGGAAGACATTCCTAGGCCATAAATGCCATAAATATAAAGATTATGGGTCTCCCATGCCTCTTTATTACCTCTCATGCCTAATTAATGTCCCTTCTTCCAAATTCATGATGAGGATAATTATGGATTTTAATTACATAATTTAATTAACCTATGACCACACATCTCAATCTTGAGATGGACAATCATGGTTGATTCTAGTCATTCTTGAAAATCTATAAATAGAGAGGATAGGAACACCATTTTTAAGATTAATTTTTGAAAAGTTACCATGTAAAATTGATTCCAAGATCTATCACATGCAAAATTTATGATGCCAAAGTTATGATGCCAAAATATTGAGCTAAGCCAAGCCAAAGCCACAAGCTAAGCCAAAGTTATTTTTGAGATAAGAGGAGATAGCCAAGCCTCCTTTGATGAAGACTTCATGATCACATGCTGAGAAATTCAATAAAAAAATAATTTGAAGCATCCAAATAAGGTGAAGGTTTCTTTTTTTAATTTACTTTTTAGTTGTGCTTTTCATTTGTTTTTGTTATTAAGTCCACCTTAGTAACTAGGCCTATAGATGTATGATATTTAGTGTGCTTTTATCAATTTGTTTGAATTTTTGGACTAAAACAATACTAATCACCTCTCTTTATTAAAATTTATAGTTCACATAATGTAACTCCCAATGGGATGATCTTCATGAGAATGCAATCCACAAACATTTTTGTGTTTCATAGTTTTGATTCTTTTTTTTGTTGTTTTTGCTTTGAGTAAAAATGGCCAATAAAGAAGTCATAAATTTTTATTTAATTTAATATTTTTGTCTAAATTTTTATATTAATATATAAAAATATTTCAGGAATTTTTTATAAAATTTTCACATAAAAATTCTTTATATTTTAGAAGTTATAGCTATTTTAATGACTGTCACTTACTACTTTTTAGTTTTTTGTTAAAAATGGTTAGAACACAGTTTATAAATTTTATTTTATTAAATTTTTTGACTTAAAATATTCCATATATTTGAAAACTATATTTATTGACAACATCTCAAAATTTCATATCAAATTGATCTATATTTTAAAGGTTATGTTAAAAATACTAATTGCAAGTTTTTATATTTTATGTAAAGGATTTTGTGTTGTGTTATATTTTATTTTTAGCCTTCTAATTTGTTTTTTTAGTTGTTAATATATATATATATATATATATATATATGTATGTATATATATATATGTATGTATATATATATATATATATATATATATATATATATATATGTATGTATGTATACATATATATGTATATTAAATATTTTATTTATATTTGTATTAACATTATCTAACCTAACATATTTACTTTTGAGGTGATGCCTTAAGGGTAGATAGGTAACTGACAGACTTCAAATTTGTTAAAACATGTTTTAGACCATCTTTTTCATAATTTTAAAATTAACTAGGAACTTTTTTTAGTACTTAATAGAAAATTTAGGTGATTAAAATATTTTTTTGATAGTTATCCTTTCAAATTTACAACTTAATACCAAGGGGTCAAAAGAACATCACCACACCTTTCGATTTGGGGCTAAAAAATAACTCATCTTTCAAAGCTTTTGTGTTCACTACTTGTTTCAATTAGCACTTTGTTTTCACAAAATACAAGGATGTTGCATGTATGCTCTTCAACTTTCCCCCTTTATGGAACCTTTGGAATGAAAATTACTTTCCTTATTTACAAATTTTTGAGTCTAAGGCATAGAAAGAACGTCATCTAAAGCACTCCCCAAAAAATCACAAAAGTATTGGGTGACCTTGAAAATGACCCTAGAGTCATTATATTTTATGCTTTGTTTATTTAATGTAAACTTGGATTACAAGGGGGACATCATTATCTCCCATGAGTTTTTTAGGGAAGCTTTGACCTAGGTTTCACCTCCACGGATTGACTTCATTTGGCTCCATATTGGAGTTACACATGGGACATAGTGGCACTTTGGAAATCTCACTACATTGAGTGAACAATAGGATGTAGTGGTTTAAAAAAGGACTAGACCTTTTTGTAATAATCCAAGTGATACAGACCCAAAATCAATGCTTTTATTTTGTATTTTTTGACGTGAAAGTCATTGTGCAAATTGATTCCCCTAGAACATTTAGAAACTTGTAGATCTTAGACAAATCCCCACTCATGGTGAAAGTATTATTAGTTAAAGGTGTGACTTACGGTTCATGTCACATTAATATCATTTTAGATAAGGGTGGGGGGTGTAAAAAACTTAATATATAATGTACATTTACTTTTTGATGAACACTTAAAATCCTCTCAAATGATGTATATTGATATATTCTAACAATACCAAGAAACCTTGTCAGTTTAGGATCTGAGAGTGATTAATTAGTTAGTTTTGTCTTATGTTAAAGTATTTTTTGGAGTCAAAACTTGGTGTAAACAAATTATTCAAACCAAACACATGGTCCTCATTTTCCTTTGAACAAAGAGGCATTATGTTACTCACATGAAATCAACAATTTTCCTTGTTCAAAATTCATCAAAACATGGAGTCATATCATCCATTTTGGTGAATTTATGCTACCCAGTTGAGTCTAAACCTTTTTCAAAGTTTTTTATGTTCTTCATTTATAATATAAATTCAAAATTTCACCTTTATAAGTTCATAGGGTTGATGTGTTAAGTGGTTTCACCATCTGCACTAAAATTGAGGGAACTTAGGTTCAATTGCTAATTTGGGTTGAAGGTTTATTTAAGACTCATGATCATTATCACCACTTGATAGACTTAAGTCATTTTATGCTAAACACTTGCATTTTGAGTCTATGCACCATAATATTTTGATTCATGAAAGGTAGTGTTATGCTATCAAATTTGTGAGAAATTATCTTTGCCTTGGAAATTTTTTCAAATAAGTATTTTTTCACATCTTTTGGGTAGTCTAGAACTATTACACTACCCAAAAAATTTCAGTTATTATTTCATAGGCCCTCTTGCAAAGAGATCAAATTTGTTCCTACATTTTCAAACCAATCTGAGTATACTTTTTTGAACCTTTATCTAGAACTATTACACCATTCACTTTTATCTAGCTTATTTGTCAAAAGATTCAAGTTTTATATCATTATTTTTGAGAAAATAAACTATCTCTAAAGTGGATTTTGTTTCATACCTTATACCTATTTTATTGAGTCCATGTCCAAGAATCAAATGCCTAATGTTTGTTAGAAGTGTTTCAAATCTATTAGATTAAAATTTTAATCTATTTTCAAAGTCTATATTTTGATGAAATTTGCCCAAGAGTCTTAGTTAATTCTTTCTTTGAGCCTAGCTTTTGATGCACATTTAGCCAAAATACCTAGCATCTTTTAATTTTCTAGATTAGACTAATTTAAAAAAATTGACCTTAGCATTTGGAATTTTGTTTTTTGAGTCATTTACTTAATCTTTTTGTGTAAGACATGTAATATTAGACACTTAACATTGGATTATGTTATCACAAATCTTTTCATAAACCTTTTGATCCTTTTGACAAATCTAGAACGATTTTGAACATTAGCTTTTTAGACATTGTCCTTTTAGAGTTTGTATAACTCTCTTCCCTTTCTATCACAAAGCATTGAATATGGATCCTAATATGTATTCCTACATTCATAGTGGACTCATGTACAATCTAGGGATTAGTAATGTTGTTACATAGGAAGAAATGGTGCAAGACCCCTACATGGATAATATTGCTTATGAGATGGATCTTTATCTCTCTTATAATACTCAATTAGGGGCATAAATCCAAGATCTATTGGCTAACTATTTGGTTAATACACCACCTTATTTAAAACAAGACCAATAATAAACTACATAATACCTAGCTATAATACTCACAACTGAAAAACCAGTTCCTCAATAGTCATGCTCTACTAATATGCCTTCCATGTATGATCCATTTTTGTTTGAGCATCAATTGTTGGAGAAAAAAGATGAGATTTTGGTTTGATATATAGAGGTAGGGGCCAAGTTTTTAGTAGAATTCCCTCATGAGAATTTATCAAGTCTAGTAAGAATGCCCCAAAACATAATTTATGATCAATAAGATTCATCTAGAAATCCTTTGGCTCTAGTCCAAAAAATGTATCAGGACCCTAATATGCCTAATAAAGGTAAAAATCTCATGGAATACTACTTTAACCAAATGTAAATGACATATCAAACCTACCTGAATCTAGCACACAATTTTAATTAGATGACCATGGTGAGTAAACCTCTTATTGACTTAATTCCTTCAATAGAAGTTTTTATAGAGTTAACTATTCAAGGCAATTAGAGTTCAGACCCATTCATTAAAAAAACTTAGGTAGACAACTTTTTGCATATACACATTATTAAAGAAGAGTCTTCTATTTCTACATAAAATAATGAGAAAAATATAGTGGGCAATGTGCAAGCAACATCTAATCCAAATCAAAGTGGTACTAATGCACAAACAACTAGTCAACAACATGTGCATGTAGTTAGTACCATGAGTGGACCATCATATCAGGGAGTAGGAGTTTTTACATCCCAACCTCAACCGATTTCTTCATCAAGTGTGCAACCAATAGGATTAGGTAGTCAACCAGTAACAATATTGCACCTCAATAACAAAATATGATGAATCCTACTCCTCTTAAACAAGTGATGAGTAGTATTTCATAATAAAATGAAAAATCTAGTGTACCAATGCAACAAAGGCTAAATATATTACCACTTCAATAAGGGGAAACTAACTTTCTACCTTTTCAGGTAGTGAAAAATATACCTCCTCAGTCACAAACCAGTGTACCAATCTAAAACCAAATGATGACTAGCCAAAATTTTTTAAATATTGGTTAGTGACAGATGTCAAATATTCAACATGATTTTTCTTCCTAATAAAGATTCATGAAACAAGGAGGCTCCCATTTTTCTCAAGTACCTACTAGACAATAATTGGTTTTAAATGTGCCACAAGTTTAGAGACATGGTCTTGGTTCACAAGTTTCCACTCAATAACAACATTTAATTATTAGCATCATGTCCCTTTTTTAACAAAAATAGGTGAAATATAGTTATATTCCTCCATCCCAACCATAAAATCCTCCAAGTCAAACCTTCATATCCAACCCAAACTAGAATATCACACAACCAAATGCACAATTTCAAGTACATCCTAATCCACATATGCATATTCTTGGTCCATTTTCCAACCAAACCAATTTACTCCAATAAATATCTCCATCATAACTTGGTCAAAGTGTCCCAATTATGACCTCCCAACCATCGAGCCAAACTAATATTCTCCTTTACACCAATGTTCTTTCCAGTTTCCTATCCCAAGAATTACAATAGATGAAGGATAAAATTGCTACCATTTAGGCTAGAAAATAAACTAAAAAGTTTAAGTTGGATGACATGTGTTCTTATCCATTCAACATAGAATAATTATATATACTATTTCCTCTAGGATATGAACCACCAAAATTCAACAAATACAAAGGGAAAGGTGACCCTAAGGCCCATTTAACCAAGTTCTTTGTTGCATGTCAACCAGTGGCATATAGAGATATATGCCTTTTTATGTTCTTTCTAATGATCTTGGTTGGACAATCCTTGGAGTAGTTTTTAATGTTTCCCAAGAATTTATTAATAGATTTTAATGATCTTTTTGATCAATTTATGCAACACTTTTCCTATAATCTCAAGCATGAGATTTCATTGGTTGACTTAATACAAATAAAATAAAAGGTTGGTGAGATTTTTTCAAGTTATCTATAGTGATGGAGAGTTGCAAGCTGATTCACCCATAGTTTACCAGATAAACAATTAACCACTGTGTTTACTAAAAATTTGCATAGTGAGATAGCTTATCATCTAAAACTATAATGTCCACATACTTTCAAGGAGATCATTAACAAAGGCTTATTGATTGAATGATCCCTTATTAATAAAGGGATCATTAAGATTACGTCAACTAATTATAATCAAGGTATGAATTAGGGAAGTGTCCATAACCAATATCCAATCCAAGTATAAGCATCACAACCAACACAAGCCAATAACCAAGATAGACCAAAGCAATTCAACTAAAATAGGAATGTTGTGGGTAATGGAGAAATTGAGTCACATCATGCCCAAATAGTGAAAACATCATCTACAACACCTTTTTAGCTTAATCCTACCCAATAACCTCTCTAACCAACATTGCAAGCACAACAACCAAGACCCACACAATAAATGCAATAATCTTTGCCATTATGAGTCCCTCTTCAAGGAAAATTGTTCCTATGCATCATGTCTTTAGTGACCTAGGAGAGCCTATTGAATTTGAATTTCATAAACTTGATGCTACTAATATGATAGTTGGCCTATACCAAAGCATTATCCATAAGGCATTCCTTATCTTGATTGGTACCATAAAAATAAATTCTGTTGGAAATATTATCATTGATGTCAAAGGTCTAGCATTAGTGGTGATAAGGGCCCCATTGCATTTAATGGTGTTTTTAATATTCATATATTTGATAATGTGTGTTAATATTTATTTAATATTAATGAATATATTTTTGGTTGCATATAAGTCAAAAGAGGGCCCATGGAGAAGTCAAAGAGTCACAGGGCAAAAGATGATAGAGGAATAAGACATATTTTCTCATGAAGAGTCATCTTGAGGAATTTCAAGAGTCACCATGTGAAGATAAAAAAGGTATGGTGAATTTTTCCATGAAGGGACACTTTGATGAATATGAAAAGTCACCAAGATAAAGACAAAAGAGGAAAGGATGCTTTTGCTTGTGAAGGGTCACTATATGAATTTTTAAATGCAAGGATATGAAGGGTCATGTAAGTTTGGCACCATTTTCTATGAGGATTGAAGGGTCACAAAGGGTGAATGCCAAAGGTCATTTGGAAAGCTATAAATAAAGGCTTGAGAAGCCATTTGTAATATACAAGAGAGTGCATGATTTGTATTTATTTTTAAAGAGAGAAAATTAATAGATATTGTAGAGTTATATCATTTTTTGAGTAAGAAACATTGAGAGATAGTTGTGTTTTATACATAAGAGGGTTTGGTTCTCTTGTGTATTGGTGCTCACAAATATTTTCAAGGGGTTGGTGCTCCTATGGGTTGGTGCTCAAAAATAGTTGTTGTGTTGGTGCTCAATAAAGGGGTTGGTGCTCCTACAAGTTAGTGCTTGTAAACCTTGTATTTTGAGTTCGTGCTCATTCATATACTTGATATTGTTCTCTATGGCTTTTCCTAGTTTGGGTTTCCATGTAAAAATCTAGTATCTCTCTCTCACTCTTTTGTGTGGTGTAAATTATCATTTCAATTTTATTACATATCTTTAATGTGTGATTAAGTTATTAAAGAAAAGAATAAGTAAAAATATATATAATATACTAATTCACCCCCCCCCCCCTCTTAGTATATTTTGTGCTTAACAATTAGTATCAAAATAGGTTCCTTTTGAAAAAGTTTTATAGCTTGAACATAGATCGAGAAAACATGATGGCTAGATCACATGAAGGATTTTATAAAAATAAGGAACCTTTATTTGATGGGACAAATTATGTTTTTTAGAGCATAAGAATGAAGACTTATTTGATGGCCCTTGGATTTGAAATATGGCAAGAAGAGGTGGAGGAATATGAAGAGTCACAGACACTTGTAACTACTCTGGCAGAAAAAAAGGCAAGTGAAAATAATGCTAAAGCTTTAAATGCTATTTTATGTGGTTTATGTGAATCTAAATTTGTTAAAGTTATGCAATGTAAATCTACTCATAAAACTTGGATAAAACTTGAGAATATTTACAAAGGTGATGGAAAGGTTTAACAACCTAAGCTTTAGACTTTTAGAAGATATTTTGAGATTTTGAAGATGAAAGAGGAAGAAAATATAACAAGTTATCTTTTACAGATTGATCAAATAGTTAATCAGATTCAAGGTATTGAAGAAAATTTAGAATAATCAAATATGGTTCAAAAAGTTTTGAGATCTCTACCATTGAGATATGATGCAAATTTTTTGGCAATTGAAGAGACGAAGAATTTAGCCAAGATAAAGATGGATGAGCTTCATGGTATTCTTATGGCATATGAGATGTGGACTGAACAAGATAAAACCTCAAAAAGAGAAGCTATTTTCAAGACATCAAAGAAAGAGAAGGCTAAGATTCAAGAATTAAGTGATAGTTCTATCGGTGATGAAGATGACAACAGATCTTTATTCATTCTTAAGACAAAAAAAAGGTATAGGTAAATATTGAGGAAAATTACCTTTTAAATGTTTTAATTATGGAAATACTAGACATTTTGCACCTAAATGACCAAATAAAGGTAATGATGACAATGAATAAATAAATTCTACATATATGAAGAATTTCAAAGGTAAATTCAAGAAGGGATTCAAGAAGAAGAGTTTGTATTCTAAATATCCTAGCTCAACCAAAGATAATGGAGTTAGTGATTCAGAAGAAGAGATTCTATTCATAGCCATACATGAAGATGCCTCCACAATTAAAAGTATAGATGATCAAGAAGAACAAGATGAAGCCAAAGTAAATCTGGAAGGAGAACTCATTTGTTCCTTAGAAGAGTTAAAATATTTTGAAAATAAGAATCAAAGATTAAAGATCCAAATTGATAAAAATGAAAGGAGTCAAAGGAAATAATTGAATATCTACAAGCACACTTTGAATAATCCAAGAAAATGAAGAAGATCTAATAACATAGTTAAAAATAGTAAGTAAATAATGTGAAATGTATGTTATTAAGATTGCTTCTTTAAAAGTAGATCTTGAGAAAATAAATAAAGCAATCAATTATACATCAACCAATTATTCAAACTTTGAGAATATCACTAATAGGTTGAATAAGATATTAGAAGATAAAAGATCAATGTTAGATAAGATAGGTATTAGATTTGAAAAAGAGAAAGAGGAGGGCACCACTTGTATAAACAAGGAAAAAGGAAAGAGCTATGCTGAAGATCTTACAAAAGAAGAAATAAAAAGGGAAGAAATTAAGAATACAGAGGACATCTCAAACAAAGAAGGTTGGAGGGAACAAAGCTACAAAATATAATCATGTCAAAGATACACAAACATGTCCTATTTTTATGGTAACTATTTTTATTGTAATAGATATGGTCATAAAAAAATATAATGTCAAAAAAGGGCTAACAATTTCAGAAATAAGGAGAAAGAAATTCATGCAGAGTCAAGTAGAAGCCATAATTCTTTTGCTCCTCTATTAGGCTTTAATGAAGAGGCCATAATATGTTATAAGTACAACAAATTTGGACACATATCTCGGTATTGTATAAGTGTGTTTGATTCAATCAAGGAGAACCAAACTTTTAAGGCTTCATTCATCAAGAAGAAAGTTTAGATAAGTTTATGGTAAAATAAATGACCTAAAAAATCTATGTTGGTGCAGACAACTTTGCATGCAATAAATGAAGAAAAGCCATGGTTTATTCATAGTGGATGTTCAAGGCACATGATAGGAGATAAGATAAATTTCATAACCTTGAATAAAATAAATGCTAGCATATTAAAATTTGGAGACAATACTAATGCTAGAATTACTAGAAAAGGTACACTAAGTTTGCATAATGGTAGAACTAAACTAAAAATGTTTTTTATGTAGAAGGTCTTAAACATAATATTTTGAGTTTAAGTCAAATGTGTGATTAGGATCACACACTAAAGTTTTATCTATAAGGTTTTAAAATTAGAAGAAAATATTCAGATGTGTTGGTTGTAGATTCTTAGAGAATAGGCAATAATTTTATATTTTATCGGACATTAAAGGTCAAAGATGTTGTTTAAGTCATATTGAAGAAAATTGGCTATGGTATAGAAGAATGTGGCACATAAATTTTGAAAATCTTGTCAACATTATCAAGAAGTAATCAGTCAAAAATCTTCCAATGATTACAAAGCCATCTGACACACTTTGTGAACCTTGTCAGCATGGGAAGTAGGCTAGAAGGTGGTTCAAAATAAAAGAGTACTCAACCACTTAGATGTTAGAGCTTGTTCACAGTGATTTGTATGGACTTAAGAGAACTCAAATTACACAAAGTGAAAAATATTTCATAGTGCTTATTGGTGATTTTTTACATATGATTTAGGTCATACTTTTTTTTAAAATCAAAATCTTTTAGACATTTCAAAGCATTAGTTGAGAATGAAACTAGTTTGAAGATTAAGTGTCTAAGATCAGGTCAAGGAAGAAAATTTAAGTTAGATTTATTTATTTAGTTTTTTGAAGACCATGGAATAAAGAGACATTATTTAGTATCCAAAACTCCACAACAAAATAGAGTAGTTGAACGAAAAAATAGATCAATTTAGGAGATGATAGGACAATGCTAAATGAATCCAAGATAGAAAATATATATTGGAGAGAGGTAGTTGCTATAGTATTAAATATTAAAAATATAGAATTATTGACAGTGAATATTAAAAAGACTTCTTATGAGCTATGAAAAGATATATTAACAATAATTGATTATTTTAGAGTTTTTAGCAGTAGATGCTTCGTAAAGAGAACCAATGAAAAACTTGGTAAGTTTGAATCTAAAGTAGATAAAGGTATCTTTCTTACTTATTATTTCAAAAATAAATTTTATAAATTTTATAAAAAAATAACCAGGAAATTTTTGGAAAGTGCAAGTGTTAGGATAGAAGAAGATTGAACACAAAAAATTAGTGATCTAATAGGCATTCTTAAAATAATTGAAGAGGAAGATTTTGAAGAATTAGATAAAGATGAGATGAAGGATGAAAAGACACCAAAAATCCATCCAAATATGTTCAAATAAATCATAATGAAAGTGACATTATTAGGGATAGAAATGAAGGAATTCACACCAGATGAATGATGGTAACTGAATCTGAGCAAGTTAATTTCTCTTTATTATCCAAAATTTAGCTTAGAACTTTTTCAAAAGCTAGACATGATAAAAATTAGGTTAAGGCTATGGTTGAATAATTAAATTAGATAAAAAATAATGATACTTGGGAATTTCCTAGACCAAAATATCACAATGTGATAGGAACAAAATGGGCTTATAAAAATAAGTTGAATAAAAATGGAGAAGTGACCATAAATAAAGCAAGATTAATATGTAAAGGATATGCTCAAATTGGAGAAATAGATTTTGAAAAAAACTTTTGCACCAGTGGTAAGGTTAGAGGCTATTAGAATGTTTCTTGCATATGTAATGTTTAAAATTTTTAAAATGTTTCAGATGGATGTCAAATCTACCTTCCTGAACGGGAATCTAGAATAAGAGGTCTACAGTGAGTATCTTGAGGGATTTATTCTCTCAAATATTAGTAGTCATGTATGTAGATTGAATAAAGCATTATATGGATTGAAATAAGCTCCTAGAGCTTAGTATGCAAGACTTGATAAGTACCTATAGGATCAAGGTTTCAAGAGAGGATTTGCTGATAGTAATCTCTACATCAAAATAACAGGTGAGCATCAATTTATTGTTGTGATATATGTTGATGAAATAATTTTTAGAAAAAATATTGAAAATATGACAAAAGAATTTTCTAATAATATGCAAAAATAATTTGAGATGTCTATGCTTGGATAATTATCATTTTTCTTAGGATTGCAAATATTCTAGTTAGATAAAGGAATTTTCATATCTCGAAATAAATATGCCAAAAAAATGTTGAAAAATTTTGGTTTTGAGGATTGTGCATGAGTTGGCACACCAATATGTATAGGAAATAAGGTGAGCAAGGATGAATATTCACCTACTATAGATCAATCTTTGTATAGATCTATAATTGGTAGTCTTTTATATTTAATAGCATTGAGGCCAGACATCATGCATGTAGTACGTATGGTTGCAAGATATCAGTTAGTTCTAAAATATAGTCATATTTAGTTGGTGAAGAGAATATTTAGATATATCAAGGGGACATTGTTTTATGGATTATGGTATCCCACATGTAGAGATTTCACTTTGATTGCTTATACAAATTCAAACTAGGAAGAGTGCTTGGATGATAGAAAGAGTACAAGTGGAAGAGCTTTCTTCCTTGGTGATAGTTTAGTATCATGGTTAAGCAAGAAGCAAAATTCAATATCACTTTCTACAACTGAAGTAAAATATATTGCAATGGTATTGTGTTATACTCAAGTTCTTGGGATGAAGCAAAATTTGGAAGAAATCAAGGTAAATTATGATGAACCTATTTCTATTTTTTGTGTTAACACAAGTGTTATTAATATTTTGAAGAATATAGTGATGCATTCAAGAAATAAACTTATTCCCATTAGATATCACTTCTTGAGAGAGAAGGTTGCAAATCAATAGGTTAAGATGGATTATATCAGTACTATAGTGTAGATTGTAGATATTTTCACAAAGGAACTACCAAAAGACACATTCAAGTATTTGTGAGAGAAATTGGGAGTACTTTCCTTTACTTCCTACCATTGAGGCTCAACATCAGTTGAGGGGGAGTTAAGTGTTAGCTCCAAGTATGCCCTTTGACATTAATGTGAAAGGGGAAGAATAATAGGTACAAGGAATAGGTATAGGTTACTATAGTAAGGGGGAGTTACTATATGTTTTTTAGATGGTAGTATGTGTAGGTTTCAATATGTGGTAGTTTTAGTTTGATGTTACCATCAATGACAAAGAGGGAGATTGTTGGAAATATTGTCATTGATGTCAAAGGTCTAACATTATTAGTGATAAAGGCCCCATTGAATTTAATGGTGTTTTTAATATTCATATATTGTCTAATGTGTGTTAGTATTTATTTAATATTAATGAATATATTTTTGGTTGCATATAAGTCAAAACAGGGCCCATGGAGAAGTCAAAGAGTCACGGGGTAAAATATGAAAGAGGAATGGGATGTATTTTCTCATGAAGAGTCATCTTGAGGAATTTCAAGAGTCACCATGTGAAGACAAAAGAGGTATGGCACATTTTTCCATGAAAGGACACTTTGAGGAATATTAAAAGTCACCAAGATAAAGAGAAAAGAGGAAAGTACACTTTTTCTTATGAAGGGTCACCATATGACTTTTCAAATGCAAAGATACAAAGGGTCATGCAAGTTTGGTGCCATTTTCTATGAGGATTGAAGGGTCACAAAGGGTAAATGTCAAAGGTCATTTGGAAAGTTATAAATAAAGGATTGATAATCCATTTATAATATGCAAGAGAGTTCATGGTTTGTAATTATTTTCAAAGAGAGAAAAATAAGAGATATTTTAGATTTTTATCATTTGTTGAGTAAGCAACATTGAGAGATAGTTATGTTTTATAATAAAGAGGGGTTTTTGATCTTTTGGGTTGGTGCTCAAAAATATTTAAAATGGGTTTGTGCTCTTATGGGTTGGTACACACAAATAGTTGTTGTGTTGGTGCTCAGCAAAAGGGGGTGTGCTCTTGTAAGTTGGTGTTTGAAAACTTTGTATTTTGAGTTGGTTATCATTCATATACTTGAGATTATTCTTTGTGGTTGTTCTCACTTTGGTTTTCCATGTAAAAATTTGGTCTCTCTCTCTCTCTCTCTCTCTCTCTCTCTCTCTCTCTCTCTCATGTGGTGAAAATTATTGTTTTAGTTTTATTGCATATCTTGAATGTGTGATTGAGTGGTTAAAGAAAATAAATTAGATTAAGTAAAAAGATATATAATATATTAATTCACCCCCCCCCCTCTCAATATATTTTGTGCTTAACAAATTCTATGAATATCATCAAGTCAATGAGCATAATCTAAGATCTGTGAAAATAAAGCATTTGATTGAGAATATGTTGGAGAATGGGGAGATAACATTGGATAATAGTGCTTCCACCTCCAATAAAACTCTTAGGATTTATCAAAACCCTTTTTACCAACATAACACATAATAATAACATAACAATCAACAACATCAGCTAGTGAAATAACAAAATCAATAGTATCCAAATCAAAGGACAATCTAATAGAATCAACATAATCAATAATAGAACCCAAAACATCAAAAAAATGGACAAAATGGTAAAACCCAACAAACCTACCATGCAGTTGTAGATTACTGTAATAGGCTTGTAGGTCATATTATAGGGGGTAGTGTTAATACCATCTACATTAATCCTATACCAAGCACTAATCAATCTAGACCATTTCTAAACAATACCATTCAACCAAATTACATGGATAATCCTTCTTTAACCTAGGATTGTACATAGGCAAAGTAGCAAATTGGGACTCCCACTTTTAGACCATATACCGATAACTCACCCTTGCCATGTGACCACATACAAGTTCACCAACAATTGAGACTTGTCCTATCTAGTCCCAAACCATTCCTATTATTTTTAAGCATTTATGGTACAACATCTAATTGTGGAAGTTTGATATTATGGAATAATTGCAAAAGACACCATCACAAATTTCTATTTTAAATTTGATATGAATGTCAACAATCCACAAGAACATTTTGAATGATTTTTTTAACTCAATCCACTATTGTAAGTGACATATCCCTTGATAAATTTCAAAATTTTGCTAGACACCTAGCTCTAGCCCAATAATTCACATTCAACCAAAGTGATATATATTCTCTTGGCTTGCTCCATAATAATCCATTATACATAAAAGTTTATATAAAGTGGAATAAAGTGAAGCATGTCCTTATAGACAATGGATCAAGCCTCAACATAGTGTCTCTAAATCTCATCATGATTTTTAGGTACACAATGGTAGATTTTTATCCAAAAATGATAACTATCAAAGCATATGATAATCAAGAAAGAGAATCACAAGGCACCATTAGCTTACTAGTTATCATTAAGCCTTTGAACCATGATACACTTTACCATGTGCTTGATATTGAGTTTTCATATAATATGCTTCTAGGTAGGCCTTGGTTACATGAGATTCATGCAATCCCATAAACATTACACCAATGTATCATTTTCTCCCACTAAGGGATGGAAGTAAATATTCTAAGAGATTTACACCCATATGAACACTGTAAACATCTTGAGGATGAGTTTCATAGCTACAATTATGAATCCATCATGAATCCAATTTATAAATAGGATAAAAGAAGGGCCATACTTATTTATCCTCCATAGGATAATTTCATAGATCCTAATACCTTGGACTCCCTTTCCCACATGTTGTTTCTTGAAGCTTTCAATCATTTCACCATTTTAAATAATGGCCCAAGGGAGTATGTGACCCATGATACCTTACATATTTCCAATATTACTTAGAATCCAAAGACCTTTAGGTGACCTAAAAATACCCCGCACATGCATTGGAAAAAAATAACAAAGATAAGGGACTTGTCATGTTTGTACCAACATTTGGCCTAGAACCAGACCCTCTTGAATGGGATAAATCATGGTTATAAAATGATAACCAAGCTAATTTTTATAAAAGTACAAAGTATCATATTACCAATAGGATCATGGAACATCAAGATTATGAAAGAAGAGGCCTTGGACCAAATGAACAAGGAACCATTGAGCCAATTTCTATGACTAAGTACATAAGACCCTATAGACTTGGGTTTAAACTACCTAGGGGTGACCCCACATATCTTATTCAAGTTCCATCACTAGTGGCTAGTGATGATGTCGATAGCAAAGTAGAGTTTGATCATAGCCTCACCTTTGATGACCTAGCTAAGACTAACATGTTCAATAACAATGCCATATGTACTCTTACCCCAATCATTTGTCACAACTCATTACCATTATACTATCCCGAACTAATAGATTGAGACAAAAAAGAATCCAATTTTCCAATTGATGAGTTTCATAATGATGAGACATTCTATGACTTTTAGGCCTTAGAGATAATGTTCCATTTGGAAATCATAAATCAAGATTCTCAATTATATTGGATCTTAAAGCCTATTTTGGAGAGTAGATGAATGCCATTAGCCAAAAATAAATAAATAAAACATTGAGGTCTCCAATTGAAAACTTCTTTGAGGCACTTTTTGACTAGGGAAAAAGTAAAGATAAAGGCTAGTCTAGTGGTGAAAACTTGTTTCAGGCACCATTAGATAGGGGTGTTCATTCTTCTTTCAATTTATACCAAGAAACCACCAATGATGAACTTACCTATGTATCTAATTTTAGTTTTTCACAATAATAAGTATTTTATCAAACTCTTAAATAATTTCTAACTATTTTTATCACATGGCCAAATATCCCATTGGGTGACTCAGATTCATCATGCTTAGGAGACATTGAAGAGCAAGTCCTAACAAAGGACCTTGATATAGTCCAATAGTTCAAGCCTTTGCCCACTATCCTAGAAGATGGTTCAAACCTTATAGGCAAAGACACAATAAAGGTAAACATAAAGACTCCATTAGACAAAATGGATAAAACTAGTTGTGTCCCTCACTAAGCGAGAACGTGAAGTATTTACAACTCTATTGAGAAAATTTGTAGATATCTTTGCATGGACTTATTTTGACATGCTAGGTTTGGACCTTGCCTTGGTTCTATACCACCTTATGGTTAACCCTGATGCCAAAATGGTGAAATAAAATCTACATAAGATTCATCCTCACATTTCTATCTTCATAAAGAAATATTTGAAAAAACTCTTAAAATTAGAATGTATTTGGTCCATTGACTACTTAGAATGGATATCTATTATTAAACCTATTAGCAAAAAGCTTAAAGGAATTAGAATTTGTACTCATTTTTGAGACATAAATAAAGCTTTTCCTAAGGATGACTTTAAATTTCCTAATATTAACATGATCATCAACTATATGGTAGGTTATGAAATGCTTTCACTCATGGATTTTTAGGATACAACCAGATCAGAATAACACCAGAAGACCAACATAAAACACCATTCACCACTCCATGGGGAACATTTTATTATCAAGTAATGCCATTTGGTCTTAATAATGTTGGATTTATATATCAAAGGGACATTATTGTCATATTCCATGATATGATGCATGATATTGTTGAAGACTATGTCGATGACATATTACGAAAATCTAAAATCAAGGCTGACCATCCAACAGTGCTACGTAGGATATTTAAAATATTGTAGGAGTATAAAGTCAAAATCAATCCAAATAAATGTGTGTTTGGAGTAACCTCAAGAAATTTACTTGGCTTCATTGTGTCTCTTAGGGGAATTGAAGTTGATCTAGCCAAAGTCCATGCTATATTTGAGATGCTACCACCAACCAATTTAAAGAAACTCTATAGTTTGCAGGGCAAGATCTAGTCAATCTAATGTTTTATCTCTTAGTTATCAAATAAGTGTCATCCATTTATACATATTATAAATAAGGGAGTTACATTTCACTAGGATGACCATTACCAAACAACTTTTCAACAACTCAAGGAATATCTAGTTAATACATCAATTTTGTTAACTCCTATGCCAAGAAGGCCATTTTTGTTGTATCTATCAGCTATCGACAATGAATTGGGGGAAATTTTGGCTCAACATGATAAAAATGAAAAAGATCGTGCCATATATTACTTAAGTTTTACCTTGGTCACATATGAACACAATTATGCACCTATTGAAAAGGCTTGTCTAGCCATGGTCTTCACAGCTCAGAAATAATGGCAATACATGTTGAATAATAAGACCATAGGCATTTCAAAAGTAGATCCACTCAAGTATCTACTATCTAAAATAGATTTACAAGTTATAATGGCCAAATGGATGATGCTTCTTAATGATTTTGACATAGAGTATGTCAATCAAAAGGTAATGAAGGAAAAGTCCTTAAAGATCAACTTGCTGAAGCACCCCTTACAGACATAAAGCCACTCACATTTAATTTTCCTAAAGAATCCATAATGAACATCATTGACACACCTCTTGAGGAGCAGTGTTGGAAGCTATATTTTGATGGCTTATTTACTTCACATGGATCATGGGTAGGTCTCTTAACACTTATTGTAGGATTTTGATAGGTAGTACAATGCAATATATCTCATATAAAGGTTCATGGTGATTCTCAATTAATCATCAATTAGGTCACAAACCATTTTTAGACCAAAGATGATAAATTAGTTCCATATAAGGCTATGGTCGATACCCTAAAGTAACAAATTGCAAATATCAAATTTGAGCATATACCAAAGGCTAGTAATAGAACTGTAGATGCCATGGATACTATTAGTTTTATGATTCAACAAATAGACAAAGGTAGAGAATATCAATTTCTTGTTGATAATTTATTCACACCAACACATGAACCTTCAATTGTTACAATGATTTGTGATATTATTGGTCCTAATTCTATTTGGTACTTAAACCTTTATAGCTACCTTCATGACCAATTTATACCACCTAACCTATCTCAAAAATAAACCAAATCCTTTATTCAGCATTCCATTCATTATACTTTACTTGGATCCACCCTTTACTGCCATAGTTTTGATGGAACTCTACTTTGTTGTTTAACTTTGGTATATTCTATACTAACATTAAGAGAAGTTCATGAATGATTATGTGAAGCTCATTCTAGTGAGGTAGTCCTATCTAAAAATCTCTTTCGTACTAGTTATTATTGGCCCATGGTGGATGTAGATGCAGTTACATAAGTAAAGAAATGTGAAAAGTGTCAAAGTATACTAATCTAATTCATGCCCTAGCATAAACTCTAAAATTGATGTTAATGATATGGCTATTTGTTATATGGGTACTTGACCTCATTGGGAAGATCAACCCCACTTCATATTAAGGCCATAAACATCTCCTTACCACCATTAAGTATTTCACTAAGTGGGTTGAAGTTATGCCCCTCACTTACATGAATAGAAATCAAATTTCCAAATTTATCTTCAACCATCTCATTTACCACTACGGTATCCCCTCCAACATTATATTTGATATTGGAGGATCATTTAATAAAAAATATGTAGACTAGATATGTATTAAATATATCATCACCAAACATTTTTCTACACCATATTACCCTCAAGGTAATGGCTAGGCCAAAGCATCAAATAAAACCATTGTTAATATTATCAAAAGGATTTTTAATGATGCCAGTCTTGATTAACACCTACCGATATTCCTTGCCATTTGGGCATACCGTACTAATCATCATAATCCTACAAGAGCCACTTCATATTCATTTGTTTATGGTACTAAATCCATCCTTCCCATTGAGGTCGAATTGCCTTCACTATGCATATCTCTCAAACATGTCCTAGATGACCATGACTATCAAGTAGCTCACCTATAATAACTAGACCTACTTAGTGTAAAAAAACACATCTGCACTCAATAATATTTAAGCATATCAAAATGAACTCAAAGGCCACTATAATTGATGTGTCAAATATAGAAAATTTGAAATTGGTGATCTTTTTCTTAAATAAAACCAAAAGAATACCATGGTTGAGAAGAAACATAAAGGTAAATTCAAACCAAAATAGATAGGGCCATTCATCATTACTACAAATTATGGATCAGGGGTATGCATGTTGCTACACCAAATGGAGATGAACTTCTTGAGCTAATGAATATTATTCACCTCAAGTGGTACTATACTTGAGCACTAAGGTGTATTATCTATAAAGACCATTTCAATGGTGCCATTTTATCACTATTCTTCTTTGTATAAATATCATTCTTATCCATCCTCTTAGCTTTATCCATTTTACCATTTTGTTCTATCAACCAGACGTGTTTTAAATCTTAGTCTATTTTTACCTTGGTTTTTTCCATTCATTACACATTTTGAGCACTAAGGAATCTAATCAATTTCATCAGTTGTTTCAAGTACTTCAGATAGAGATTATATTTTGGAGTAGTATGATAGAAGTTTTGGCACCTGCATCCTTCATTTATTATTTCTTTCTTATCACCATGTCTTGCTACTAATTATAACCACCTTTGGAAAAATTAGTACCATTGATCTATGATTTTTTGTCCTAGTTATAACCATCTATGGGTAAACTAAAAACAACATTTGTTTATTAAGTCTTGATGTACTAACTTGCCACTTCTTATGTCATACTATGCCTTTTTACCACATGTGTCTATTTTATTTGAATTGAATGTTACACTAGTCAAATTCCTCCATTATAGGGTGGAATTATAGTGACTTGAGGTCTTACTATGGGACTATGTAGGTATTTCTTGATACTTGTTGAGGTCAACTTGGTCACCCCCTTACCATGCTCTCATTATTTTGTAAGCAACCTAAGTTTGAATGCTCTCATTATTTTGTGAGCAATCTAAGTTTGAATGCTCTCACAATTTTATGAGCTTGAACCATTTAGTGTCTCATCATTCTTGATTGAGTTGAGATACTTAAAAAAATTCTAAAAACATTTTAAAAATCATTAGAAAAACCAAAAACATTGACCATTTATTTGCTATAAGGATTCTGAGAACCCTTACTAAGTTTCAAGAAAACCACTTGTCACTTATTTTCCCCATCCTTTTTAGATTTTTTTCTCATGCACTTTCCATTTTTCAAGACCATTCCTATTCTTCTATTGCATCCATTATATTTATTTTTAGTTTTTATATTCTTTATTCCCATTCCCTAGGAGAACTAAATTTAGCTTGATGTTTTTATTAGATATTACATCAATAAAACTATGTAGGTAGTGTCCACTTGCTTAGTGCATATGGAGATAGCTCAACCACCCCATTTATTTTCTTCTATTACCCCATTTTGTTCATTTTTTAAGTTGTCACTTATTTTCTAGGGGTAATGTTCATATGGTTTCTTTCAAGTGTTTCTTTGTTGTTTTGTTTATGTGCATGTTTGTTTGATTTCAGTATGTTGCCTTGATTTAGTTTATGTGTGTTCATTGGGTGATTCCTTACCCACACATACACTTGAATCTATCTATATTCATATTCTTACATTGTCATCATGGTTTATATCATTGGTATATTGTTTTGTATTGAGTATTGGATTACAAGAGTCAGTCTTTATGCATATTTCAGCCAAGTCCTCATGATGTTATACCATGATGCCTACTAACACGTGCTATAATAAACCCTAGCTTAAAAAAGTCTATTCGACAATGGTGGCATCAACATCTCTTCAGCATCAACATCTTGATTCAATCATATCACAAAAAGAGTAATTAATCATCAAAGAATTTCAACCTTTATTAGTTCAAATGAGCATCTCCCTACTAGTAGGTTGTTCCAATTCATAATTACCCTCTATGTTAAGTTATCATCATCCTCAACCAAGTTTATATTATTTTTCATAATTAGGGTCTAATGATTATAACCACCTATGGGAAAATCATTACACACCATCCCACCTACATTTCTCAATGATTATAACTGCCTTTGGGCAAATCATTGTGTTCTTACCATTTTAATTTTTCTACCCATACAAGGGCACATTGTTATCTTGTTTGTCTATCTTAATTGCGATAGCTCCATCTTCTCAATGATTATAACTACCTTTGGGTAAATCATTGTGTTATCATACCACATTTCCACTATCAGGGTATAATGCTTATAATTGCCTTTGGGAAAACCATTGTACATCATCCCACTTGCATTCTCAATTATTTTGACTAATTTTTCAAAATCATTGTGTTTTCACCCCATCCTCTTTCCTTTCTTTGGTCCCCTCATTTCTTTTCTTATTGAGGTACCATTTACTGACCTACTTGTGCCAACCATTCCCTCAAGGGGGCAAACCATCATATAATTAGTTTATCATCATTGTAGTTCTAGACATACAAGACCTTTTCATTCTTTGAGAAGATGTTATTATACTTATAACTTATAATACCATCCCAAATAGGGGAAAACTATATACACCTAAATCTAGCCACCAATGACCTCCAACCAGGCTTTTGACCAATTTCCACCAAAATGCATACTTTGGCCTAAAAACACTAAAACACATTAAATGAGTTAATATTGACATATTCAAGTGCTAATTTTGGCTAGGGTATCACTAAATGGGTTAATGTAATTTATGGGATAGCTAACTTTGATCAGATCATTTTGAGTCAAAATGCTAATTTTGCACCTGGGTGCTCTAGATTACTCTTTTATATCAAATTTATTATACAAGATGCATCTCTTTGATATTTTGTGTTGGAAACATCCTAAATGGAATAATAGATCCAACACATCTGACATTGACTTCCAATTCCAATCAAGTCAAAATTTAGATCAATAACAAGGCTTTCTAATCAATTTGCGTAATTTGTGCATAAAGTGCATAATCATGCTTAAGAGCTAATTAATCCAAATCAAGGCCTAATTAATAATTCCATTGAAAATTATTGAATACTTTTTTTTATAAATGAATACTACATCATCAGGTGACCTCATTTCTTGGGAAGACATCCCTAGGCCATAAATGCCATAAATATTAGGATTACGGGTCTCCCATGCCTCTTTATTACCTCCCATGCCTCATTAATGTCCCTTATTACAAATTCATGATGAGGATAATTATGGATTTTAATTTCATAATTCAATTAATCCATGACCACAAATCTCAATCTTGAGATGGACAATCATGGTTGATTATGGTCATTCTCAAAAATATATAAATAGAGAGGCCATGAACATCATTTTTAAGCTTAATTTGTTTAAAATTACCATGTCAAATTGATTCCAATAACTCTCACATGCTAAATTTATGATGCCAAAATATTAATCCAAGCCAAGCCAAATCCATAAGGTGCCGAGGAGAAGAGGAGATAACCAAGCTTCTTTGATGAAGACTTCATGAGCATAAGCTAAGCAAGCCACTACAACAAGCATTTGGAGCATCCAAATAAGGTGAAGGATTCTTATTTTTATTTATTTTTAGTTGTGATTTTCATTTATTTTTGTTATTAAGCTCACCTTAGTAACTAGGCCTAGAAATGTCTACTAGTTAGTGTATTTTTATCAATTTGTTTTCATTTTTGGACTAACACAATACTAATCACCTCTCTTAAGTAAAATTCCTAGTTCACATGTTCCATTGAGCAATAGGTGATTGAAATTGGAGGAGCTAATAGTAAAGATTTAAATAGACAAGCACTGTAAAATGAAGTTGATTACACAGAGACAATTTTTCAGCATTATAATATATATTTCACTCTAATTATTCATTACACATATTTTTTTACTACAATAGCTATTATATAGCCAATAACATAGGCAAAATAACTTCCTAAATATTAGGAAAAACTAAAAACCATATAAATGTTATTAGCCTTACGGGTATAACAAATATATTATTGTTACAATAATAATATATTAATTACTAATTTACTAAATTGTAAGTATTAATTACTTTATGATAAGTACCCAAACTAACTATTTATTTCACAATAAATCCCTCAATGTAAAAGTTATTCCTAACATTCCCCACCTTATTTTTTACATGGATGAGTCATGTCTAGTACCTTCTCATGTTCTAAATGGTTTTCAAGGAGAGCCACCAATTCCTCAGTATGTGGTTTTCTAGTGGAAAAACTAACCACTTCATAACATCATACATGTTTCCTCACTCACATTTTACAAAGGGAACAATATAGGAAAAATAAGCTCTAACTATGAATAGGAGTGTAACATTTTTTCTTATTTTACCACACATGTTGAAAGTAAACACACCACACACTAATCACCAATGTAATGAAGTGACCCCATCATTGGTGACTGATGAGATGTTGTTGAAATACCTCCTTCCTTTGTGTAGCTTCTAGCCTATATTAAATGGCTACTTATTTAGCTGATGAAGAGTTAAAGCTCAATAATAACCTATACATCGCATATAAGAGATAATGCATCCATACAACAAAATTTTGAATTTTAATGACTGACTCATTTTTGACATTTTAACAATATTACAAAAAACTTTACAAAAAAATAACACAATCAACCTAAATGATAGGACTCAATAACAAGACTTTATTATTGAGAAAGATGAGACTATTTTATACAAGACTCATAAAATAATGACTCTAATACTGAACAATACTCCTTTAATAGACATTAACTACAATAACACTATCAGTTTTTAATATAACATAAAGCTAATATTAAAAAATATTTGACAAATTAAAAAACAATCAAACCTAAGTCTAAAATGACACAAACTAAGTATAACCTAATAAATACTTTCATAAACATATTTAGACTCCAATTTTATATGAAACAATAATCACACAACTCTTCTAAGCCTACAAACTTTTGACTTAACATGACTAATCAAAATGCATTAACCTCAACACTATAAAAAGTTGATAACATATACTTAAACCAAAAGATACAAATCTTAAACTAAAATAAAACTATAGCATGTATAATTTTGCTAAGTCTCAGTTTGTATGACAAGGATCCTTCATGGCAATTGAAATGACATGGACAACCAAAATGACTTGGATGATAGAAATGATGAAAGACCTGTGTAGTCACTCAAAGTGAAAATGTTGAATATTTGAACATGATTAGAATAAATATATGGGTCAGATCATGCCACTTAATGGTTTAATCTCTTATTAAATAGTGGATAGTAGGCAAGTTTGGTAGAAGATGATTCCAAGGGCTCAAAGAATGCACAAGAACAAAATAGGTAGTAGATACCAAAGTATAGGTGGACAAAGCTCAATTATAAATCTGAAGACATCATTCAAACTATAAGTTTGGTCACCAATTTTCAAGGTAGATGCCATTAAATCTGATCTTGATTGCAAAAGATTAGGGACATCATTATTACTAGTAATCGATGAATTTAATGAGTGGGTCAACTTTGAATGAGGCAGTAGAATTGATTATAGATACATTTGAAACTTGAGGTAGAGATATCTTTGAATGAAATCAAATACAAAGAATAAAAGACAGACATGGAGATTTTAGTAGACTAAATAGAACCAAAAAGAAGTAGATCACGTAGAAATACTTATCATAGATCGATTGGAAGTAATCCACCATTAGTCATCCTTTTATACAAATAAATACTCAACTATTACTAGATAGAATGCCATCCTCTTTTAAGTACATACACATGAGTAAATATGCACTTAGAACCACCCTCTCAATCCCCCATGACTCATTGGACTCTCATTTTGAATAAACATTGCTCTGATACCAATGATGCAAATTGGAGGCACTAATAGAAGAGATTTAAATAGAAATGCACTATAAAATGAAACTAAATACATAGATATAATTATTCAACATTATAATATATATTTCACTCTAATTATTCATTACACATATTTTTATAATACAATGACTATTGTATAGCCATAAACATATACAAAACAACTTCCTAAATAATAGGAAGGAATAATAACCATATACCCATTATTAGACTTACAGGTATAAAAAATATATTATTTTTACAATAATAATATATTAATTACTAATTTACTAAACTGTAAGTATTAATTAATCTATGATAAATACCCAAACTAACTATTTACCTCACAGTAAATCCCTTAATGTAAAAGCTATTCCTAACATTCCCCTGCTTAGTTTTTACATGGATGAGTTATGTCTAGTACCTGATCATGTTCTAAATGATTTTCAAGGAGAACTACCAACTCCTCAATATGTGGTTTTCTAGTGGAACCACCAACCACTTCATAACAACATATATGTTTTCTCATTCACATTTTACAAAGAGAAAAACGTAGGAAAAATAAGCTCTAAAGTATGAACAAGAATGTAACATCTATTCTTATTTTAGCACACATGCTGAAAGTAAACACACCACACACTGGTCACCAATGAAATGAAGTGACCCCATCATTGGTGACTGATGAGAGGTCATTGAAAGACCTCCTTCCTTTGTGTAGCTTCTAGCCTCTAGTAAATGGCTACTTATTTAGCTAATGAAGTATTGAAGATCAATAGTAACTTGGACATCACATATAAGCGATAATGCATTCGTACAAAAAAAAAATTTGACTTTTAATGACTGACTCATTTTTAACATTTTTATAATATTATAAAAAACTTTACAAAAAAATAACTCAATCAACCTAAATGATAGGACTCAATAACAAGACTTTATTATTGATAAAGACTTGACTATTTTATATAAGACTTTTAAAATAATGAATCTAATACTGAACAATACTCCTTCGATAGACATTAACTACAATAACACTACCAATTTTTAATATAACATAAAGCTAATTTAAAAAATATTTGACAAATTAAAAAATAATTAAATCTAAGTATAAAATGATAGAAATTAAGTATAAACTAATAAATACTTTCATATACATATTTACACTCCAATTTTATATGAAACAATAATCACACAACTCTTTTAAGCCTACGGACTTTTGACTTAACATGACTAATCAAAATGCATTAACCTTGAAACTATAAAACGTTGATAACATATACTTCAACTAAAAGATACAAATCTTAAACTAAAATAAAACTGTAGCATGTATAATTCTACTAAGTCTCAATTTGCATGGCAAGGATCCTTTATGGCAATCAAAATGACATGGATAATAGAAATGAATTGGATGATAGAAATGATGAAAGACCTATATAGTCACTCAAAGTTCAAATGTTGAATTTTCCAACATGATCATAACGAAAATATGGGTCAGATCATGCCACATCATGGTTGAACCTCTTATTATATGGTGGAGTGTAGGCATGTTTAGTAGAAGATGATTCTAAGGGCTCAAGGAATGAACAAGCACAAAATAGGTAGTAGATACCAAAGCATAGGTGGATAGAGCTCAGTTATAAATCTAAAGACATCATTCAAACTATAAGTTTGGTCACCAATTTTCAAGGTAGATGCCATTAAATATGAGCTTGATTGCAAAAGATTAAGGACATTAGTATTACCAGTAACTGATGAAGTCAATGAGTGGGTCAAATTTGAATGAGGTGGTGGAATTGACTATAAATACATTCAAAACTTGAGGTTGAGATAGATTTGAATGAAATCAAATACAAATAAGAAAATACACGTACAAGTAGATTTTAGTGGACTATAAAAGAACCAAAAAGAAGTAGTTCATGCAGAAATACTTATCATAGATCGATTATAAGTCATCCACCATTAATCATCCTTTTATACAAATATATACTTAGTTATTACCAAATAGAATGACATCCTATTGTAATTATATACACGTGAGGAAATATACACTAAGAACCACCCTATGAATCCCCCATGACTTAGTGGACCCTCATTTTGAATAAACCTTTCTCTAATACCAATTATAGAAATTGGAGGAGCTAATAGTAGAGATTTAAATAGACATGCACTATAAAATGAAGCTGATTACATAGATATAACTATTCAACATTATAATATATATTTCACTATGATTATTCATTACACATATATTTGTAATATAATGGCTATTATATAGCCAAAAACATAGGCAAAATAACTTCCTAAATAATAGGAAGGACTAATAACCATATACCCATTATTGGACTTATGGGTATAACAAATATACTATTGTTACAACAATAATATATTAATTACTAATTTACTAAATTATAAGTATTAATTACTTTATGGTAAATACACAAACTAACTATTTACCTCATGGTAAATCCCTTAATTTAAAATCTATTCCTAACAATAGGGAACAACATTAGAACATGTAACACCTTCAAGAGCATTGTCCAATCTCTCATTGACAAGGGTGAGATTATGTTAGATAACCCCAATGCACCTCAAAACTAGGACCTTTACATATTTAGGCAGCCTTTTCCAAACCATGATCCTACCAAAAATGAGAGCCACATAGTTAAATTTTCTCATGATGCCCATATTATTAACATGGTTCTTGGCACAGTCATTGTTCAAGGATCTACTAACTAACCTATATGTTCCTCACCCTCTTTACTTATTGAGGTAGTAGAGTTACCTTCCCCTCTTTTGGAGACCCAAACTAAGAAATCCCCCATTTTCCTCCTCTACTTATTGAGGTATTAAAGCTATCAACTGCTCCTTTGATTGACATACCAGAACAAGTACCCATTTCACTTTCCCCCTTGACCACCAAATAACTTACTACCCCTTCAAAGATCATTCATGAAGATGAATCCCCCAACTCCACACCTCCCATGGAGGAGTCACGTACTCAAACCTTGCATACTTTGATTGATGAAAAGGATGAGGTTACCATCCCCATATATCAACCCTTGGGATTATCTTTTAGGTCCACTATCTAGGGAATAAAAATAGTATATAAACCCTTCTCTAGATTAGTTCAGAGGTTGGAATTTCTCTCTAAAATTGACATAGATAAATCCACCTTTTGGGAACAATTGTGGATCTCTTACATCACCAAATAAGAACTTCTAACCATGCCTTTTTTATACCAACCAACCAATTTTTCTATCCAAACTCCTACCCCATAAACCAAACCAATATCAACTTATACCAACCTAGTAATTTCCTAACCACCTAATTCACCTAAACCCCAAAAACCAAATCACCTTCTCTAGCCAAACCAACCAAAAACCTTGGCACCTTCCCTACATAGAGCCTTAATCACCCATCAATGAAAGTGGATCTTACCTCATCAAACCCACCAACTTCACAACAAACCAAATCAATTAAGAAGGTAAAGTTACCAAGAGTTTAGAATATTAGACTTTTGCCCCCTTCAATCTTGCCCTCTATTTTGGGGCTTGTTGACCAAATTTGACTTTTAGGTCAAATTAGGGTACCCCTAGTTAAAAAATTGACTTTTAGGTGTTTTAGGGGTCTAATACATATGCGACAAGGTGTTTTATAGGTTAATGAATGTCATTTAATGTTATAATATCCTTGGTCCTTAGTCAGTTTAGTCCCTTTAGTCAGTTTGAGTCATTTTGAGGTTAAAAAAGGGGCATTTAATGAGTTTGAAGGATTTATTTGGAAGTGTAAAGGTTAAACAATATTATTTAGCATCCCATGTATCCTAAGAGGTCTTAATCAACTGACATAATTGAAAGGTGACACTTTTTTAGAAGAAAGGGTAGTTTTTCTAAGAAAAATTGGGATTTTGGCACTTATATGACCCAAAGGGAAGTTTTCTATGTGGAAAAAGATCATGGTATGTCTCTTCAACTTCCCTAATATCAAATACGTGTTTTAAATGCTCTATAAGTTCCATTTTTGGCACAAAACCATTATTCTCCTTTTTCACCCTTTTTAACAAGTAAAAGCAATCTTGAGGTTTGTACTTAGTATGGCTATCAAAGGAGGTTTCATATCAAACACCATGGGGAGGCTAAATTAAACTTAGAGAAATTAATTTACATATAAATATTTTTAATAATGGTGGCTTGTTCTTCATGAAACATCCTCATGAAGTTGATTATTCTTTTCTACTTATTATTTCATGCACCCTATAGGTTTTGTTTTGGTTTGGGAATTTATTTACAATCTAGCTAGTCATATTGGTTCTAGATGATGTTGGATTCATCCTTAGGTCATCTTCATTATTTTTTTCAAGTTACATGATGTTTTTATGAGTCAAGTAGCTCAATGTTGCTAAAGGAGACACTTTTTTGAGTTACAGGTAGTTTTCACCATATTTAGGAACTTCATGCTTATTCATGGATTTAGATGGTTGTGATAGGAAATTTAACATGTTTTTAATTTTATTAATATTAAATTTACATTTAAAACTTAATTATTCAAATAAATTTCTATGAGTATAGCAGTCATGTACAATATTTACAATTAGGTAGACATTAATGTATATCTACAAGAGCTTCTTAAGATGATTTCATGACGAAACAAGACATTTAGTGGTGTTTTCAAGCTATTTGATGTCTTAGGATTTAATTTGGAAAATATTACCACAACCATGTATATCCTCTCTTCTAATAAAACTCATGTTGACTATATGTACTTGACCTTTCCACCTATAGGTGATCTAATAGAGAGCAAATGAACCATTTTAAAGTTTTAAGATTGATTATAAAACTATATTTGAGGTCCTAGTATTTAATACAATCCATGTAAAACCTATTTTAAATTTTAAATCATCAATGGAGGTTTCAAACCATGTTAAGTTTCAAATGACAGTGTTCTAGCCTTCTTTCCCCAAAAGATGAAAACAAAGTTCTTAGGTGTTTTGATGACATTTTGTAATAGGGGTATAATGATTGTTGATTCATCCTAGTTTGTTTTATTTGAATCATTTAACATGAATAATAGTTATAAAATTTTTTAAGGGTAGAGGTTCAATGGAAAATAGTTTTTGGGAACCTTAAACTTGTTAATTTATGCACTAAAAATAGGCAATATTCATCTACAGGATTTGAACTACAAAGTGACCTTAGCAATTAAAGGAGTAAACAAGGAAAAATTCCATGTTTATAAGAGCTTATGTATTTAAATATATCCAATTGATAATTTATTCCATTAGGATAGACTGATTAGTTAGGTTTCAAGGTCTAATATGCACCTATAGTCCATATAAACAACTAAACACCCACCTACAATTGACAGTGATTTAGTTGGTGACTTGTCTAGATTTTACCATGGTAAATACATGGTATATATAACTTGAGTAACTATTATGTGGTGTTATAATTTGAATATGACCTCATATAAAATTAGATAACTCTAAAAAGATGGTTTGCACCTATAGGTAGGGTTTAAATGGCTTCAACACAATCATTTAACTATGACTGGCTTTATGAGCATTTCAACCTCCAAAGTGATGATATAGCTAAGTTGGGTGAGTAAAAAAGTTTAAAATAATATTAAAATATCTTATAATTTTATAATATTACCCAGGAAGTTAGAAAACACCACCTACATATATCCTTTCATCTAAAAACATGGACCTATAGCTACTTTAGGTGACTATGAGAAATAATGAACAAAAAGGACTATGTTTGATGAGGTTTAGCATAAAAAAGTGAGTAAATTAATAAAATAAGAATAAATTGACTCAAAGGATTTATAAATGGGTATTTATACTTTGATTTCAAGCTTAATAATGTAAATAAAACCTACAAAAGTCACTTTTAAAGAACATAGTAACACACAATCAACAACCTTTGATTGGTTTTGAAGGTATTCCAACTTCAAGGTGGGAGGTGGATAGGATCATGAATTAAAGGATTTTGGAAATATTAAATTAGTGATAAAAAAATAAATAACAGGGGATTAATTTCACAAACATACCTACAGGTACCTTCTAGAATAGGAAACATAGGCATACCATAGTCAAGAAACCATACTTAGTCTTGACTGGTCAAGGTCTTAAAAATGGATATGTGGAAGTTATAGGTGATTTTAAGACATGAATAACATTAATTATGGTCATATTAATATCATGAAACTCTCAAAAATGGATATTTAATAGATAATGGTTCTAAACAAACATTATACAATCCACAAAAAGAAATCCCACATACAGTCTCCTTCACAAAGTCTATTTTGGTTTTTTTTATGTTTTTGAAGGATATATACTTAGAACCAAGGGCAAATTTTTTATTTATTAAATCATTAATAATTTAATAAGGCATTACATTACTCATATTTCTTTAGAAAATAGGGAAAGTACCCACTATTTTGTCTTAGATAAGGGGTATTTTACCTTGTGTATAGGCTGGCAGGTTTGAAGGGAGGTGATAAGGTGAAATTGAATTTATTTAGACATTAGGGAGATGTATTTAGAATTTAAAAAAATAAATACCATCATGATAAACTAATATTTCAATAGATAAACTAAATGGGATGATGTAAACCTCCAAATTTTTAATGTATTAAATCATTAATAATTTAATAAGGCATTACATTACTCATATTTCTTTAGAAAATAGGGAAAGTACCCACTATTTTGTCTTAGATAAGGGGTATTTTGCCTTGTGTATAGGCTAGCAGGTTTGAAGAAGGGAGGTGATAATGTGAAATTGAAGTTATTTAGACATTAGGAAGATGTATTTAGAATTTTAAAAAATAAATACCATCATGATAAACTAATATTTCAATAGATAAACTAAATGGGATGATGTAAACCTCCAAATTTGTAGTGATAACTCTTCGATAGGGTTTTGGCCTAGAGCTCAAACAATATGTCAATTTCACTTATATCCTTAAGAATGATTTATAACTTGTTGGAAAATATTTATGGGATTAATAAATAGGTGTATGATCCATTGGAATGAAAATAATCTTAATAAGATAATCTAAAACATAAAAGTTGTAGGCAAGCCTATGGAACAAGGTTTAGGCCAAGGCCAAATGGGGGGTCATTCACCATTCTATCATGATATGTGTATTCCAACTCATTTTGGAATTTTTTTAGGATTAAATAAGAAGTTTTAAATATTTTAAAGTGAAAAAAATGAAATAAATCCATTTTTGGACCTTAAGACAACTCAGGCATGTAGGAAAGGAGAAAAGGAGTTTGATAGGTCAAGTTTTGATACTCATACCTTATTGGAGGTTGTGCATGGATTTCAAAGGAGTTCATAGGTGTTATAAACTTCATTTAACATCATAATTTTGTAATTTTTTTTAAATTTGGATGTTAGATCTTAATGAACAAAGCTTAAGAGTCAAAATAGGCCTAAAACCCTTACAAACCCTCAATCAAGACTAGTTTGAAGAAATGGAGTTATATAGATAATAAAATGGAATATGTTGTAAAAAATAGTGATTTTAACTTTTATATTAATATTCCAAGATACCTCCCATACTTTAAAGTTATACATAATTATATAGATATGATACAAAACAAGATTTTCTTGATAATTTTATGCATTGTATATGTTCTAGGAGGACTCTGAAGATAAAACCAAATTTGGGAGAATAATTAGGAATTGGGAGAACACCTCATATCCATTTAATTATTCATATAAAATTCTTAGTGTCTAAACAAATATCTTCATCTCAACTAGTCAAAACTAGCATATTGGACAAGCTAATGAGAAGGGTGGAAAACATTAAGTGGGGTGATTTTAAGGTGTTAATGATGATTCTAAGGCCATTAAGGGTATTAAAAATTGTCATTAACTACCTCACATGGATTTTAATGAGAAAAAAAATCCAAATTTGAGGAAAAGTGTATAAGGTGAATGAAAGAGGACTTTTTTTTTACTATAGATTATGATGACTCATTCCTAGATGATTATAGATGATCAAGCCTAAAACTAATGCATGGAGAGGAATGATTGAGAATCTTACCCTTATTTTCAATCATTATTCCTATCCTTAATCAATTTTTGGACATTTAAATATGGCTAATCATGAAGGTAGTTTTTCTAATCCTGTTAAGGGAATTTCATGCCACTTTGCAAGAGTTTGATGACTTGTATAAACATTTGGGACTCTTTAACTTGGATGGTTCATACAATATCCTAATATCATCAATAATTAACTGATTCTCTCAATTTAAAAAGTATCTTTGTGACATTTGGACTTTTCTCTTCTTTTATCTCTCTCAAGTTCTATAAGAACTAGCCATTTTGGCCATTGTAGCTTATGCTCCACCTGAGTATGGTGAAGTCCTACTCAATTTCACACCATTTTATCAACAAGAATAATAGTTTTTACCTCTTCATGACTATTCTTAATGTTTTTTACTTTAATGTTTGATCTTGCTTAGTTAAGACTATGGATTCCCTAACATTTTGTCTCATTATTTCATCCTATTTGTAGTTAGAAAGATTCTTCTTGTAGGGAATGTTAAGTATTCTAGGAGATGTCAAGGATTGAGTGATTTATTCTATTCATTAATTTCATTTAAGGTCTTTTGTCTATTCCTCCTATCCTAGGTATTCATCCATAACCTCATAATGTAACATTGATGTGAGAAAATGTAGATTAGAGAAGTGTATGTTTAGTTTATCCTTTGTTCTCATGTGTAACATACTGATAGTTGGAATTCATCATCTATTTTGGTATATCACCTACTTTAGGTTATATTAATTTCAACTATCTATCTCCTTTTTCCCCCTAAAGTTTAATTTTAGTTGTGATCCAATGTGGTACATCAAGGGAACTAGCCCTATCTAGAGATTCACTCATCCTTGGGATACCCAAAAGACTATAGGTGTTTCCATTGTGTTACTTGGATGAGGATATATTTTCCATCTACTCAAAGGGTGAAAATCCAAGTGACCAAATACACAACTAACTAAACCAACCAATAAGGTAACATCACCAAGAGTCTAAAAGACCAAAATTCTAGCCCCTTTAACCTTGCCCTTTATTTTGGGGCCTCATTCTTCCAATTTGATTGGAAACCCAATTTTATCAACAAAAAACCCAACACCACTTTTGGTTATACCACCAAAATTGATTTTTTACACACCTATTTTCACCAAACCATCAATAACCAAGCTACCTATCACAAAACCTACTACCTCCACTTTCTCAACCACCACCTTACCAAAATCTCAACAACCAACCAAACACACTACCTTACCTAAGTTATCTATCACCAAACTCACTACAAAAATGACCTCTCTCTTATCAACCAACACCCAAACCCCTAAAGCCTCTCCACCTTTATCCAAATCCTACTCCACCATTTTCTAATAGTTACTACAAGCTTCATTATTAATCTTACCCCCTATTATGTTGTTTAACCCTCTTGATTCAAAACCTACTTGGTATAATGACCATCATGTGTGTTCCTATCATAGGATACTAGGGAATGACATGGAAAATTATCAAACTCTCCAAACCATGATATACTAGATCTACGATGAGGATGATCTATTAATATATTAATCTCCCATGAGCACTATACCAATCCAAAAACCAATAACAACTCCTACCCAATACCTACATACCCCTCCACTCTTTCCTTAGAGTGGCAAAGAGATTGAGAAATATCCCACCCCAATTCCTCCCCTTATCCATATCATTCACATGGTTACAAGAGTGAAAAAAAAGGATAAGGGGAAGGCTAAGGTATCCATTCCATGGATATACCCATATTTTCCCTCCCAACCAAACCCTACCCAAACACCATCACCTTCGAATAAACCCAAGGTATCTATCCTAGGTGCCTCCCCATTCAACTCCTCTAAATTCATCAAGAGAGTGGTGCTCAAGCAAATCTAGTAGACCCCGATGAAGATGAGTCTATATGATATGATTAATACTTCACTTCATCATCTCTAAACAATGATCCTATTGCAATCGATAGAGATCCAACCTAAATACCCTCAACCTTTGGCATCCTTTATTGGTACCCTCTAAATTTTCAACCTTGTTACCTTAAAGGATTTAGAGATACCTTCCATCCATCTTAACAACCCATATCCACCTCTCTTTATTAAAACTTACATCAACCAAACCCACATCAAATGGGTCATGATTAATGGGGGAGATAGTATTAATATCATCTCCTCCCACACATATTACCAACTTGACTTGCTAGACAATGTCATTTCTAAATCCTTATCCATCCTCTTATCATTCAATGACACCATGGCCACTACCTTGGGGACTATTGTCCTTCATATCTATTTAGGACCCTTCATGCTCCTCAAACATTTCTATGTGGTGTAAGGTTAATTACACTACAATGTTTTGCTAAGATAACCTTGGATCTACTTTATGGGTTTCATCCCCTCTACCTTTCACCATTATATTATGTTTGAGAATGAGGGCTAGGTCATTAACACATAATATTATCCAAGTCCCTTCTCAACATGCAACATGACCTACTAACCCAATGATGTCTTCTTACCTCTATTTAACACACCTTTAGTAATAAAAGACCAATATTCAACCATGAAGGTAGACATCATATGCACTTTCACAAATGAGGAATCTACTAGATCATCCATCCCTTTGGACCAAATCCCCACCATAAACCATTTGGAATCAATATTCCATCACCTTTCACTAGGGGAGTATCACCTCCTCACACTCAATGCTTTCCTTACTCCCTAAGAGTATGGGAAACTTGGCCATCAACTATGATATGACACTAATTTCAGAATTGTGATTCCTTTTTGACCTTCCACTATCAAACCCATTTCATCTATGGGTGACTCTAAAAATACATTGATGATTCTAGCACCTCTTTTTCACCTTGACCATTTACCATTGGCTTTTCCTACCTAGATAAACCAAGATTCACCAGAACATACCTCCATAGGTGTGCTTGGAAAGGATTTGGCCTTGGGAAATATAAGCATGACCCACATGAGTTGGTCTCCATTAAAAATAGAAAGCCACATGAAAAACATGGCCTCAATTTCATCCTACATAATAAGAGGAAATCTAAACCACCTACTGTCACCATTACTAAGGAAGGCACCCCTTCCTCACCAACCTCTCCTCTACTTATATGTTAGGATGACAACATCATCCCACCTAATTTTTTTCATCAATATGATCAGTCTTAAACCCCTAACTTATCAAAAAGATGTGGCAATTGTAACCATCCCTTTGACCCATCCTTATATGATAAGAGATGACTCTCCAACCATTAACACTATTTAGTGCTAGGATGATGATTCCATTCTCACCTAACTTGGTACCCCAAATTCTTCCATCCACAAATCCCTTCCTCCCAAGACTTCAACCATGTTAAATGAATCCATGATAAATATCAACTTAGGCACTGCAAAAATTCCTTGTATTGTCAAAATTGGCTAATCACTGATTGTTGAAGAACTTTAGGACTTCCCCTTTTTCCTCTAAGATAGTAGCATAACATTCACTTGTTCTTATGATAACATGTCTATAATTAACCCCACCATTGATACCAATAACATATTCACCCACAATGATTCCAATCTCATCAATCAAAAACACTAATGCATGCACTTTTTCATATCCCTTCTCATCAAAAAAGACCTTTAGCATCATCTATCTATCAATTTCATTCAACCCTTTGAATATCCTTAATGGGTCTTGAATGTCATGCCTATCACCAAAACCATAAGTGACTATACATTTGTGTGGACTTTCATGACCTCAACCTCACTTTCCCCAAAGATAACTTTCTCCTACCCAATATTGGCCATCTAGTTGATCTTATAATCATCCAAAAGTTGTTATCTCTCATGGATGGATGCTTGGGTTACAATTATATCCTAATTTCCCCCAAAGATCAACACAAGGCTGCCTTCACCATGCCATGGGGAACCTTCTGCTATAGAGTCATGTATTTTAGATTAAAGAATGCTAGTGGAGCCTACCAAAATTCTATGACTTATATCTTTCATGACATTATCCATAAGATTCTAGAGGAGTATGTGGATAATATTCTCATAAAATACAAACTCCAAAAGGATAAATTGGTAATTTTCAAAATAATCTTTGAGAAGCTTATCCATTATCATGTCTACCTTAACCACAAAAAGTGAATTTTTGGGGTCCTATGAGAAAATATTCTTGGATTTATCATCTCCCTTAATAGAATCAAATTTTATCCCACCAAGATCAAATCAATCCTTGACATGCTTCCTCTAGTCAACCTTAAGTGAATACATGGTTTATAGGGAAGTTCCAATCCATTCATATGTTTATCTCCTATCTTTGAGATAGATGCCAACCCTTCCACCACATTCTAAATAAGGATGTCTATTTTAAGTGTAATAATGACTATCAAAAGGCCTTTGATTCACTCAAAAGGTACCATTTGTCTTCACCTATCCTCAACCCTCTCAAGGATGACCAACCTTTCTACCTTTATGTCCATGCCATTGACCACTCCTTAGGGGCAATGCTAGCTCACTAAGATGAACAACACAAAGTGAAATCCATGTACTACATTAGACACACACTTGTAGAATACAAGACTCAATATACACATACTGAGAAACTTTTCTTGGATTTAGTCTTCATGGCTACCAAACTTTGCCACTACCTTCTTAACCATAAAACCTATGTCATAACCAACACCAACCCATTTAAGTACATGCACTCTAAGACATACCAAAACCAACATATGGCCAAGTGGCTCATTCTCTTGGCATATTTTAACCTTGAGTTCTTTTAACAAAATTCAATTAAGGGGCAAGTCATTACCAACCAATTGGCCAAGGCACCTTTAGTAGATAAATAACTACCTCCTCTTGAGTTTTTTGATGATTCTATCATGACCCTCTCTCAATCAGACTTCATTGATCAATTCACCATGTTATCTTATGGATAAAAGTGTCAATTTGGTGGTGGAGTAGGTATCATATTTATCCCCTTTGATGATGAGCCTCTTCCTTTGTCCTTTAAGCTTGACTTTGAATGTACCAATAATATGGTTGAGTATGAAGCCCTAGTAATAGGACTTTAAACCACCATAGACTAAGGATTCAAAATGATCAACATCTTTGGTGACTCTTAACTTGTGGTCAATCAAATCAATAAATCTTACCAATGTAATAATGATGTTTTTTAATGTTACAAGTAACTAGTTGACAAACTCCTGGCATCATTTGAACAATACCACATGCAGTCAACCCTGTTATCTACTAACAAGTTTTTTAACACCATTATTTCCCTTACCTCTTAGATACCATCTAAAGCCTCATATTCTAAGCTATCTATCTTATCCATAATCTTACCCAACCTTCCTATGTCAAACGAGATTCTCCCACCATTTTCAATATGGGGAAGACCCAACCTGACCTTTGGTATCAACAAACCTTTGACTATCTCAACCATATCATAGGTCCTTATAGTATTTTTAAGAATAATAAAAGAGAATTTATATATAGTACAACACATTATACCATACTATGATGTATTATTTATAAATGTAGTTCTGATGATCTGCTCTTATATTACCTTTGTAGTAAAGAAGCCTCTCATGCTATCAAGGAAACACATGATGGAATATATAGAGGGAACTTTAGTGGCCTTGTTTTAGCTAAGTGCATCCTTCACCTCAGCTATTACTAGCGTACCCTTAACTAAGACTATTGTGATTATGTGAAAAAGTGTGTTATGTGTCAATAGCATGCCAATTTGCATCACGTACCTAGCCATAGTCTTTGATTTTCCACTAATTTATAACCCTTATCATAATGGGATCTAGATCTTATTGGTGAAATTAACCATCATTCCTCATAGTGACACCATTATATCATCAATATGACTAAATATTTCACCAAATGGGTAGAAATTATCCCCTTAGTCTTGACCAAATAAAAAATGATTGTCAACTTTATCAACCATCACATTATCTGTCATTTTGGTGTTCCTCATAACATTATCAATGATAATGGTAAATCCTTTAAAAAAAGTAAGTACAAGGTCTATGTGACACTTTTGGCATAATTTAATCTTCTCCTTGCCCTATCACCGTTAAGTGAATGGACAAGTCAAGGCATCTAATAAAACTCTTACTTACATGCTAACTAAGATTGTTAATGCATCTAGTTAGGATTGGGATTCACACATCCCCTTCACCTTATGGGTATATCTCACTATCATTAGAATTATTATGGGTGATACATCATTTTATCTTATGTTTGGAGTAGAGATCATCTTCCCTCTTGAATTCCAAATCCCATTTCTTCACATATATTTACAAGAGCTTATTTTTTAGGATGATTATCATCATCACCATTTAGCTCAGCTCGAGCTACTTGATGATCATCATTTAGTAGCCCTTACCCATCTACATGTACATCAAGAGTGAAAAAATCATGTCAATAACAAACACCTTAGAGTGTAGGAATTCCTAAAGGAAAATCAGAATGTCACCAATATAGAAAAGAGAAAGTAGGGCAAGTTTGGTTTCAATTGGCTTGAACCCTATATCATAACCCACAAGTATGGATCAGAAGCTTATCAGTTGTCTTCTTTTGAAGGCCACCTACAACCTAAGCCCCTCAATTCTTAACATCTACATCTATTCTTCTATTTAAAATGATCAAGTTCACCTCTTGTTTTACCTTAATCTCATCCTTTACTTTTAACCACATTCATCTCTCTAGATAAAGGGGTAATTGATTAAAATTGAATCATGTGATTATCCATCATAGTCACATCATAATATTAAATAATTGGTACCATGGCTCTACCCATGGCATGATTCTCATGGTACTTTCTACCCTATTCATAGTGTGTATTCCCATGATCATTGTCACCTAAACCTCTTTACACCTAATCAACCTTCTTATGCTTTTAGTATTTACTTCATAAGGATGAACTAGTAAACTAGCCTAAGTGAGTCTATGTCAAGCAAAACCAAAGCAATAAAATAATAAAAATTCCTATCATTAGTAATCATGAGTCATTCCTAGCATTCATAGACTACTCCCTTGAAGGACAGTTGCATAAGCATACTAAAATTGCAAAAATGTAAGGTGGATTGGTCCCTTGAAGGACAACTATCAAAAGGCATTGAGAAAAAACAAATAAACTTTGACCACTCCCTTGAAGGATGTTTGAGTAGATCATTTGTCAAAAGCACATCAATTTCTTCGAATATTCCTGAGTCAATCAACTTCCCATATAAGAAAACAAAGCAAAAGACCAAGTATCAAAATCACAACAAAAACAAACTAATTTTTAAAAGCCACAATCGGCTCTCACATAGTACAACTTTCATTAGTACACCATAATCAACTTTCATTAGTACACTTCTTGCATCAATCAGTCTACAATTTATACACCATAGAATTATTTATACTGACTCTTTTGACATCTATAGAAGAGGCATGCTAGTCTCACACAAAGGTTCCATTCTAATCCATCTTCCCCTTTATACACTTTAAGCAAGGGATTTTGAGCTTACTTAACATCATGTGGTCAAGACACTTTTTTACCAAATAAAAAATGCTAATGTGAAGCATTCAAAGGGCTTATGTTCATTAAAACAATCCAACTTTGGGTTTGTTTTAGTCCTTACCAAAGAAGAAACCTCATGCCCTCATTTTATCCTATCGTGACTAGTTGATATTTTCATTAGGGTGTTTGTCTCTTGATTATATTTTTTATTCTCCCATTTCATGTTTTTAATTAGCCTCCCTCATATGTTTTATCTTAAAAAAAATCAATAATAAAGCATAAACATAATCATAACCATAATAAACATGATCACACCATATCATCCATGAGAAATAAAATAATCAACCATTTTTTCACCACATGTCTAAATCCAAACAATGAAGCATATACTCATTAAAAGTTATCATGTCATAATCATAACCATCCATAAATACCATCTCATGCTTAGCTAGTTAAGTCTACATCAGTGTCTAACATCCGCAACATAAGCATAATCCATAAGCAATATAGCATCACATCATAGGCATTAAACATCAATGAAAACCATGAGCATAAGTAATAAACAAATATCATATGTGTGTGTATGTATATGTATATCATGAGTCAAATAACATCGTAAATGTGTACATCTCTCTCTCTCTCTCTCTCTCTCTCTCTCTCTCTCTCTCTCTCTCAAAATTCACATCTCACTACATCAGCTCATAGGATATAATCAAAATGATATATAGTAATATATAAAATGTATGAGATATGTCATGCCCATAGGGAACCATTTCCTCCTAGTGTGCTACTAGGTCTTAGTGCCTATCCACCTATCACACCTATCTACCCACCTACAGACACTACCCACTACCCTTGTGTCACCACACTAGTATCAGCTACCAAGTTCACTCTATACTCACCCCATCATAGATCCTCAAGTAACAAAATCAAAACTATAGCCACATAATACCATAGATCCTCCACTATAGCTAGGTATCATGCCATGGGGATGGTTTTTAGTGATCTTGTCAATGCCACTACCCTCTTTCTCTCTAACTCAGGGAATCTATCTCTTATGTAAACAAGGATAGTAAATCCCTAACCTAGTCCCTATCACCTATGAGATTAGAAACCTAACCCTATAAGGTGGACACCTAACCCTATAACATTGTAACCTATGCCTGTGTAGTGGTTAGTTTTACTCTCACCTATCCATCAAGGCTAACCCCTTGTGTTTATGGCCTCTAGCCCCATCCCCTAATTGGGTCTATGGCCATCAGTCTCACACCTCCAACATCCCCATCAATATCTATCACTATATATAATTTCTAGTACCATGTCATGTACCCATATATAAACTTTACATCATTTATTTATGACCTAACTAGTAGCTACTCGTGGTATAGCAATATTGGCACATGATGTAGCTATGGCAATAAAACCTCTAATTCCTCATGTCAATACCTTAGGAATGCACCTATAATTTCATATATGAGGCCAACCTACCTAAATGCCCTATCAAAGGGGATGAGCTCCACCTCCCCATCCTACCTACTAAATATCCATTTGTAGCTCTGTAGGAAGAGTGTTTTCCTCTTATAGCCAAGCCATACTGGAACCTAAACATAAGGTCTCCAGGTGATGTCTATAATGAGTTGTACACCTAGTGCACCCCTGAACCAATCAACATCATGGGATCTTCCCCCTACACCTGAAGTGGTAAAGTCACCTCTCCATTGCATGAACTCAACTAAGAAATCAATTTGCATGTATCCTACCCATAACAATCCTAGTAGCCTTAGCACCTAGATGTGCTCATAGGTCCAAAAATTTAGAAAAAAACAACAATAATACCATACCTCTTATGGGCCTTGAACCCCCATAGTTCCTTGTATATTTATATCAAGATAATAGGTACCTAGCTGAACACAATTACCCCAATAGTAACTCAATGAGCACCCCTAGTAGCAAGTATGGAAACCTCCTATTGATCAAGTAAAGAAGGGAAAATCATGGGATGGCCATAATATTCATCATCAAAAGTCTCATCTCACTTAGAACCCTCACATACAATGTGTTGTAGTTGAACCCACCAGCCTACCATCAGACCTAATCACTATCAACTCCATATAATAACTCAATGTGATCCTCTCTCTCTTATCACTCTATGTGATAGATTGGATCACCTTGAAGTGGAGGTCATGTGATCTTATGTACATCCTCAAGTAATATCATCATCTCACTAATCGGTAGTAAGAAGGTATTCATAGTAGGATCCCATATTTTGATGAGTGCTACAATAATAGAGGCATCTTAAGGCACATGTTGTTAGTGCCTAATCACTCCTAACATAACCTCCTTCATATGGGCCTAGTTATTTTTGGTCATCCCTTGGTGGATCTATGTAAATATGAGTGGCACTTGGTCACACATCTATATCTGTTCCCTAGATTACAAACAATCATTAACACATAACTTAGTTCCCTATCTTATTTACCAACTTTATCTACCCTTCACCTATTTGATCATCACCCTCCTAGAATTTACCCATTTTCTCTTTGCTATCATCTAGCCTATCTCCCCATTATATGTAGCCTCTACCATCTATAACTCTAACACTATCTCCTACCTAATCTAACCATAGACACTTTAATAACACTGAAGAAATTACTTAGATTATTCAACCATTGGTGGTCATGATGACTACTAATGTTCAAGTTACCTTAATTTTATAGGTATTAACCATTGATGGCTAGACTCAACTATCGATGGTCACTGTGGGTGTTCCATTAATAGAACACCCAAACCCTCCCATACCCTAATACAACCTAAAAAGTAACCAATTTAGCATAATTTGCTACCATAAGGTACTTACCTACCCAAATTCACCTACCTACTTGATCAATTCTCCCATTTACTTATAAATTTACCAAAAAACCCCAAAAAACCCTACCTAGGGTATAAAAGTCCAAACCCACACATTCAAACCTACCCTACCCTCTAACCCTGATGTAAATACATACACTCAAGCTAATATATCACATTAAGAGCACCCCTTACCTCATTTCATGACCACCACCATGGAGTCAGCCATAGACCTACCCATCCCATCTATGTCCACATGCTCCTTACATCCTGACTAACTCCCCTAGGTCCCCTCAGTCAACTCTCCACCTCAACTAGTAGTCAACTCTTCCTTAACTATCACCACCAATAATATCTCACCTAATATGCTAGATATCTAGTTTCAATAATGACAAAAGTTATAATGAGTTAAAATTGATTCAATTTTTACTTTTACCCCATAAAATTTTAGGGTTTTCATCTTAATCATCGATGATCAAGGTGATCATCAGTGGTCACCCTTGAACACCCCGATTATTGATGATTAGAATTCTCACACTTTTTATTTCACCTCTAAGAAACCCATTTTTTCTAAAAACATCAACCTACTTACCCATCCATAAAAACTACCCTCTCTACCAACCCTAACCACTTCCTCACCTAACCATTTGTCCATTCTAGCCTAACTAGCACACATTTTGCTATAACTTTTGCCTAGTGCTTTAACCAAAATAACAACATTTCCATGTTGACCCTTTTTAACTTACACCACCTCACACTTACCTAACATATTTGTGTCTTATTAAGAGTACTTCCTACCTTGGATATCTATGATAGTTGACCCATTTGTGTTTTCACCAGGAGTAGTTCTTGCTTTGGATACCCACCAAAACATATACATCACTTAGGAGACTTGTGTTTATGAGTGTACCCAACTACCACACCTAATTACAATCATGTTTTCCACTTATCACTTGTCCTTATAATATTGACCCTTATATTTACCAACTATGGCAACCTAATCACTACATGATCTTGGCTAGTGCACCTTTTATCACACTTTGTGTACTTGTTTTCACTTCAGTGCCCAACCCATCACCCACCTTCATGATGTTAACCTTGATCATCACCCTCATCTACCTTATCAAAATTTCACTATATTTGTTTTTTCCTCATCTACTCTTAGTTTTAGGGGGGAACACCTCCTTTCATACTCAAGGTAATCAGACCTTTGATAAGCAAACTATTTTCTATAGCTTGTTGATTTAGGGCTACATAACAAAAAAGGTCAAAATGTAAACATCAAAAATCCAAACAGCATGATTTTGAATGTTCAAATTCACTTGGACTACCTTAGGACCCCTTTGGGACCAATCTGGCCCTTTGACCCCTAACCAAGCCTAACCATAGTCAGTTTGACCAAACTAGCTTATTCAACCTTTTACCCAATTTAATCCTTCACCCTCAACCATTGATGGTCAGGGTCCACCTCTTTAACCGCCAACACATAAACCACTCACCTTATTCTTATAAAATATAACTTATCTTAATCTACATACAAGCCATTGCATGAGTGAGGTATAAGTAGAAAGCCCAGTTAACATCTTGTTGTAACTCTCTTACCTTACCTATAAGAAGAGAGGAGTAGGGAGGTGAAATTCATTTATAATTGTTATCAAGAGCTTGGGAATCCAAAGTTATTTTATTTTACAAGTCAATAATCATCAATGATCTAGCCATCATGTCAGAGAACCAACTTCCCACCATAACTCTACCAAAGCACCAACTACTATTGCTCGATTATAATCATGCCAAACTCTACCACTAAGTCAACCACCTCAAACACCCACCTAATCAACATTCTATAAGATGAGTACTTATTTTCAATATTCAATTACTTTATTTGCCTTTCATACTCAACCTATCACCAACCCAATTCCAAAAATCTCACTTTTTAATCCCATAAATTAGCCATTTATCAACCTATATCTACTCTCAATAAGTATTGATAGTTGTCTCAACCACTTACGGTTTGCTTAACTACCAATAGTTAGCTTGATCATCGATGGTCACCTTAACTGCTAATGATCACATCAACCATAGATGGTCACTATGGAAAGAAATAATAACAAGTTATTTCCACCTACCTACCCTCAACAAAATCTAGTTTTATATGTCCTTATCTATTCATAGACCGCTACCTAATTTTCTAAAGTATACCCAAGCCATTTATCACTATTGTTGACTTCTTTATCACTAATTTAGTCATTTATAGTCTAATTTCTTAGTAAGCATTTCTTGTATTCAATTTCAATACCTTTTGATTATTGATGAAAATAATTTATATTCTATTTTATAAGCTTAATTATTCAAAATGTGTGGATTGATAGTCCTCAAGGAAGATCTTTCTTATAGGATTTAACTAGTGCTAAGCAATCCACTTAGCTATCTATCTAACCAACCATTTACTTTAGTGTTATCTTATTTATAGGTCACCCTCCCAAGATAAATAGGAGTTCTTTAGATTAATTTGGTTTAATGTGTACACAACCAAAAAAAAAATTCAACCATACCTGTACTTTTTATCTTGTTTTCCCTTCTCAAAATATAAGCAAAAATTCATTAAAATAATATGACCTAATCAAATTTGATGAGGACTAGACAAGAAAAGGAGAGTGACACTTGAGATTTAAAATCAAAAGAGCATATACATGGTCATTATTTATTGATTGAGAAATAAGAAGTTTTGAAGGTTATCAAAATTCAAAGGTGGCTAAGTTGGTGCTAAATCACTTAGGGATTTGGTGTTTCCTTGCAAGTGAGTGATTGTTAAATTTGAGTCAAGTGGGGGCTTGATAATTTGGTGTTAGTTCTCCAACTTGAGTTGTTGCTCAATAGAATTTGAGATTTTATAAAAATTTATATGACTATAGTCCAATTTTAGAGTTCATAGTGGGTTTTATTCCCCTTTAGGGTTTCCCATCACATAATGTGTTATGCTCTTGTTTCATGCTCATGTGAATGGTTCTTTATGCATTTATAAATCATTATGTTTCTTTGATGGTATACAAAAGGTAATGTATAGTTGTAAAAGTTTGCAAGGTCGTTGATTCACCTCTCACTCTTAGTGAATTGTGCTTTTAACAAGTTATAGATTCATGTTTCTTTTTGACATTGTTTACTGAGTGATTATAGTAGAAACTTGATAGAATTAGAAACTCCTTTACATTACCTTCTCTTAACAAGATTCACCTCCTATCATGTTTACACATTACTACTATGTCCAAGATGCAATAATGAAGACATAAAACTTATTCAAACCCCATATATTCTCATCACAAGATAACACTACATAAGGTAAAATCCTTTTTGAGAGATATTAAGGTAGTGAGTTACATTTTACCCTATGAACATGGATTTAGATCTGGCTATGTGTATTGCTCTCACCATTCATACATTAACTTCCTTTATGTTTTTAGGCTTGTTTTAAGGACTCAATTGAATCTAAACACCTTTAGAGTCTTTTCAACACTTTGTCTTAGACCTCTTACATAGTCTTATAGGTTGCTATTATATTAAAGTCTGACTATGTATATGAATCATCTTCGATTCTACCTAGTTTCAAAGATTTGAGACCTCCATTGGTAAGATGAATATGACTAGACCATCACCATTCATAAAAAGGAGGTGAGACAAGTGAATTACCTTTTATCTAAAACCATTGTGAGAGGACAAAACACTACACTAAAATAACTATTTATAGACCGTTGATAGTTATGAATCTCTATCACAATGGAGTGATATTGTATATATATCCACATTCACATGTGACAAAATGGATGCAAACAACATAGAAAGGAAGAAAAATATCTTTAGATATACCTACAATACTTGGAAGCATTAGATAACTATAAATAGATAAGAAAACCATAGGTCATGGGGATGTGAAAGCAGTTTGAAGTCATCAACAATATTAGTGATTGTTTATATATCATATTAAACCAAACCACAAACTATTTCTATGGAAAGAAAGGCAATAAATTCTAAAAACCTATCCCAAATGCATTCAATCCAACTCCTTCCCATCTATCCATACTAACAAAAAACTAATTGACTTCTTTGACTTGCTCGAGAGAGCAAGGTGATAGAGAGATCATTTTTTCCAAATTTGAACCTATAATAAACTATTAAGCATGGATACAAACTATGGGGTTATAAAAGGACACTCTTGAGTAGTCACACATACCAAGCAATTGTCTTTATCTATACAACTACTTAAAACTATATGTTTTACAATTATATTCTTAAATCCATGTTGAACCTACATTTATTAAGTTTCAAAATAACTCTTGACATATAACCAACACATGGTATGTTAGATTACACTTTTAAATTTTTCCTTTCATGAAAATTAAGTACAACCTCACCTATAATGACCAAAATGTGACCTAAAGGAAAATTAGGATAATGAAATATATGAAAAAAGTGAAACATATTAATTAACCCTAAACATTACCATGTAACCATTTTATGACTTAGAAAGACCCTATAGGAAGTTTAAATATATAAATGGTTGAATACATTTGATCAAGGATCAAATTAGTTCAACAGTCTGGTAATTTCTTAAGGGTAACAAGCCTATTGTGCTAAGAACTTGTAGACTTATACTATCCATTGGGATATGGAGTCATGTATACATTGTACTTGACACTAATAAGCCTTTGAAAAGACACCAAAACACACCATACACAATAAAGAAACAATAAATAAGATAAGAAGCAAAACTTTGACTTGTGTTCTGATGAACACTTATGGAAAACATAAAACACCATAAGCAAAGACACACACTTATTATAGTATGTGCAATACCTCAAGATGCTTGATGTGAAGAACCTTCTTCACTGATTCAACTATAGTCAAGGAAAATGCCTCTTGCATCACTTCTACTCTATTAAAATAGATCTGCATATGGTGCATATTTGTTAATGAATACTTATTTATGAAGATAGTCAAGTGAATTACCAATTTTGGAACTTCTAATGACTACATGTGTACTACTTGGAGATTTCAAGAATACTCCACCTAGTTATCTTTGAATTTTGTTTGAGCTATCATCTTTCTTAAACTTTGGCATGCTCATTTGATAATCCTCAACCTAGATATTGGAGATCACCACAATATTCTCAACTCTAGGTACATTTGAGACATGATATACTTGTTATTATAAGTCATCAAGACTATCCTCTTTATGCTCATCAAACACCCCATGATCCATCAAGGTTGGTTCATGCTTTATAAAGAGCTCAATCTCCTCTTTATGTTCATATGGATCATGTTTGACCTCATCATCAGGTCTTTACTCACTTTGAAGGATTGAGGGTCCACTAACCTCCTCAAATTCATAAATAATGATATTTAATTTCTAACACATGTCATTCACCTCTTCATTTTTGTTATCTTCCTTTGCAAGTAGAATGGGTTGCTCACTAGGACTATCATGTTTTCACATAGTTTAGATAATCACATCACCATTTATTTATATGAGATAGTTTCCTAATTAAACTTTCTCTAGAATGTTATCATGATTTTCCTTAAGGACTCCATCATAATATTCATGAATAATATAATTACCAAGGCCTATTTATTCAAAACCACTTTTCTCATCTCCCCACTCATCAAGATACAAATCAAATATGCCATCAAGGAGAGTTAGAGACTCTTGATCACTAAGGTGATCATCATCTTCAATCACATTGAAATTCATGTTATTAAAGCACATAAGGTTCAACATGAAAAATAGAAAGAAGCTATGACTTGATTGTTACTTTTGCACCATATCTTGTCCTAAATCCCATATAGGACCAGTTTAAAGTTAGATAACCTAAAATTTAAGTAATGAACTCTCTTGAAAAAAAAACTACAAATTGATGAGGCACATCTACCACTACAACATATTGAGAAATGGTGATATTAAGACAAGCATGGAAAATCAATTTCAAACCTTTGATTCTGCCAATGGTATTGGTAGCTAACCCATACAATTATAACACTCCTTTAGCATAAGTCTCATACTTTATGTTTAATCTGTTAGATACTTACTTGGGAATGACACAAGTACTAGCTACACTATCAAGGAGACAATTATGTACCAATAAATCTCTGATAATGATTGATAGATAGAAAAGAGGAGGTTTGTCTACATTTTAAACTTTTCTTGACTATCCTTCACTTGGATTCATGGTTTTTATCAAGGTTGCCTCACTTTGGCTAGGGTGTTTTGTTGTCAAACTGAGCTTGGACAGCTCCTCTTAAATTAGATCTACTTGTCTAGGTATTTATAATGTATCCCACATGGATACATATTCATTTATTCTATTGTGTTAGTGAAATGACCACTAACTTTTTCTTGTCCACTAGCTGGAATCATTTTTCCTACACCTTGAGAATTTTGAGGTATAAAGGTACTTATAACATTTTTATCTCTTTGACTTGTGCATTTGGAATGAAATTAGACATACCTTCCCTTGTTCTTGTTTGAACATTCATTAAAGCACCATTATCATCCCTTGAACTTACTCAATAGACTTCCTCTTGCTCCTTGTGTTTGCATCTATATAACTCACATCTATGATTTAATTCACTTTATGATTGATTGAAAATGAGTCATATTGTTTCTAATTACCCAATATAGATCCCACTTGAGCACCCTTCCCATCAGTCACTACTCCATTTGGTACTTCATATTAGGTCATAGATGACATTGGTCCCAAATTTACTATGAAGTATTGGTTGAAGGAATCATTGACATATAGAGATAGATCATAATGTTGATCCAATGAGGGTTGATGATTATGCTCTTAGGTAAGGCTATTTTGAGTAGTCACTAGTGTCCTTGAGGTAGAAATGGTATTGGGGTTATATCAAAAATATGATTGTGATTGACCAATTATCCTTAACCTTGAGGATGACCTTAGAAAGGATGTTTATTGCCTTGATAGTTCGGGTAGGACTTATTGGGATAATAGTGACTTTATAAGGGCTTGATTTTATGTTTTTAGATAATCCTCTTTATATCTAAGATCTATTACTTCAAATCTCTCACCTTATCTACCTCATTAGACTTTCTTGGTTGACTAGGGGTAGTAAGCTTGTTTTTATGTGTAGGAATAGGAACAACAATAAGTTTAGGAGTTTCAAAATTATGTAAAAGAGTCATGGGAGGCCTTACTAAATCAAATAATTATTTTAACTATTTTACACTTAATAGGTATTAGGTAGAGTGTTACCTCCCATAGATTGTATCATAATTGAAATGTCACTATCAAATTATTTTAAGTAGTAAAAGAAAGTATGGTGAGTTTTTGGTCTTACCAAGATTTTGATTATATACCATGTCTTCTAAAATCTTATGTTTATGTCTTGAATGACTTCTTGAGGTGTCATCCTAATGGTGGTTAGTTACTCTGTTAGTGATAATTTATCACTCTTGTCTTCAAATATTCTTCTCAATGCATCTCCCAACTCATCCTAAGTTGTGTTTGATTTAGGTGCCAATGTTCCATACTAGTCAAGAGCTTTTCCTTTGAAGGAGACAACCAAAAACCTAATTACAATGTTCTCCTCTATGATGTGATAGTGAAAAAGTTAGAAATATTTATTATCTTCTTAATGGGTGTGATGGAAGACTCATCAATGTATGATGGAACACTTTTGAGTGTAGGTATGGGGATATCATCATGTTGAGAAAGTCTTAGAGGGATATATCCATTGAAGGCAACAAAAGTATGGTTCTTTGACATAGTGGACATATAACTTTGCAATAATGGGGGAATCAATAACTTTATTATGGGCCTATGAGCAAGATATGACTTATTTAGATAGGGATGCATGTAATCTACTTGATTTGTAGGAATAAGGAGGATGATCTTTTCATTTAAAAGGATTGCCTTTATTGTGAGACATTATGTTTACATTAGGTATGAAAGAGTGCACTAGTCTAAAACCAATATTTAAAATTTAGAGTCACCAAATAATGCAAGAAGTGGAATGTTATAGATCTTTATTATCAAAGCCAACATATACCTTAAACAACCTCCATGGACTTCATGTCCCATCAAGCATGTAAAAACTATTATAGCCTATAATTTCACCCTATAGAATTCAAGTAGACCTTCTTAATTTTAGGATAACATGGAACTATCTCTCCTCAAAGATAAACCACTACAAGAGATATATATCTAGGTTTGAAAGGGATAGTTCCCTTGATTTATCTTCTAGGATCACACTACACTAGACTAATCACTATTGCAAGTGAAAAGTGAAGAATGAGACATAAAATAAAGCTATGATAATGAGCTGATACATCAAAATAACTTCACACAACACACTTGTATCTATACTTAATAAAGAAGACTACTCAAATTGAGTTCAACTCTATGTCTTTCAAGCATAAGTATTTCTCATAGAGGTAGATTATTATGACTATCTAGAGGTGGGTGAAAATAAGGTCTGATACAATACAATAATAGTACTTCTCACACTTCAATTCACACTTAAAAAACAATACACTTTGTGAAACCTTTTATAAGAGATATCTATCACACACACATGCAAGAGTAGAAATGAAAAAAAGTACAACATATTCATCACTTGTCAACCATGAAAACCAGTTAACACATTTAGGAAAGATATTATAGATAATCAATCAACTTTAGAAAACTTTATTCAAAGACAAATCAGGTGTCAAAACTAGTATGTCTTCACCATACCAATTACAAATCCATTATAAAGTTAAAAAGGCTTGAATATATAGAGCATATGAGAGGAGAGAGAAGAAGTGAAGATGAAGGGTCACATGTCCATGTTTTAAAATATGATAAATAGTTTCAATGACATAGAATGAAGTGGAAAATAAGGAAATAATTTATCATGAACATGTGTTAATATTAAATAGAGCAACTTCCTCAAGTTGGCATAGAAATCTTCATTGTCTTACTTTAAAAATAGATTCATGATGGTGAGGGGTTCACTTTATTGTCTAAAAATACCATATGAAGACTTGAAACATATGATATAATATGAAAATGTGGAGAAGAGTTCAGTATAGGTCATTTATGCCTCCCCAACTGATGGACTCACCTTGGCCATTTGTCATTCACTGCCTACAATCATTCATCACTAGTCCTCTAGGTCTATCCTCACATATCTCACCTAAATGGAATTAATTTTCTCATGGATATGTGTTGAAAATGATGTAATACAATTTTTTATAATCTCCATACCTTATAATACATCAATTAGACCTCAAAATTTTCCAAGTCACCTTGATCACTATCTCACTAGGTAATCACTTCTCCTTCTCACTATCTCATTTAGACTACCTATGATGAAAAGGGTAGTAGATAGGTTTTAATTCACAAAATGGTGATAATTAAGTTTTAAAATCTTTAACAAGTACCTAAACATGTCTTACAATTATTGTCATGTGTCCATTCTCCTTTGTACCTATAACACACTTTAAATCCTATAAAAGATAAATGATTAAGCATGTTCATACAGGTGATGGTATGAAAAAAATGAATGTAATGGATATTGGGAGAGTGATATACATGTTATAAAAACTTTCATAGCCATTTTACCAATTTTAAAGTCATTAACCTATATATCTTCTCTATTAGGTTTAAGCCAAGGTTCTAGGAGGGTTTTTGGTCATTTTGAATCTTAGTGATGATTTATAAAAACAACACATATAAATCCTAAAAAAAATCCATGAAAAATAATTTATATACCCCCTTAATCTATCTCAAACTCCTTGAAGTCTCATACAACTTGTTTTGTATAGGTGTAAGCAAATGAACATGGCTTCTCGAGCTCTTGATTACATTTTGAGTAAGTCTAAGAGAGGTTTGGGTCAAAATGATGAATTTTGTGATTATATATGAAAAAAAATGGCTCAAATAAACTATAAAATATCCCTTAAAAGTTATCACATGACTTATAAGGATCATATAGTCATATGGATCAAGTAGGTCACCTGTAGGGCTTAGGTCAAGTTCTAGGCCTAAAACACCTACTTGTATTTTTTATATGTTTGAACTTTATAAGGGTTTATAACGACTATAAGGAATTTTATATACATTTTCACATTTATTTTAATATTATAAAACATTCCATAGTCCATCAAGATTGTCTCCTTTAACAATTTCACTCTTCACATACCAAACCTATAGGTTACCTTGCTCATAAAGTGCCCTATGTATGCAAAAAAATAGAGGGAATATACCTTATTTAATTGATAAAATTGAGACTATTAAGGGATAAATTGAGTCATTATAATCCAAAAATCAAAATATTTTGTTTAAATATAATTCAATAAATAAGAACAAAACAATTGTAATAATGTTATCTCTGAGAAGAGATGTTTTAATGATTAAATTTGTAGATCCAAACATATGCATATTTCTCAAAAGAGATGTATAATTTACACTTTAGGTTAAATAATAATTTATAAATATTTTTAAGGTATTAGGAGGATGTTTAAGGTTACCAATATCTAGGGATATTAAGTGGTTTGATGTCCATGATTTACAATAATATAGAATTTGAGGACTTACTATTTTTAGAAACTTACTATTTTTAGACCACTACTAAAATTAAAATTTTGGTAACTCATATTTGCTTTTATATGTTAAAAACCCATTTATAATATCTCATTCCATCTCACGATTTTCCCCTCATTCTTATCTTTCCAACGGTTCAAACGGGGAGTCAAATGGAGCTAGGGTGCAAAAGTTATGGCTCTTAGAAGTTCTACCACCAATCAGGGTAGAAACGTCACCTAAATTATCACATGAAATGTTGTTCAGATCACATTGTGATTATATACACAATTTTTTAAAAATTTATCATAACTCTAGATCCCAAAAACATCAAATTTCTCAAAACTAACTCACTAGGTTTGATGACTATAGGTAGGGTTTAGCTGACTATATGTTAGGTTTCAAAACCTAGTACTTGTTATTTTATTATATATCTAAATGTCACATGGAATTTTATGTATCATTATGATATTTATTTAATATATTCATTAGATATTACGCCACTACATTCCAAACCAACCTATATTTTTCATATGCCAAGACTAGTCTACAAACTGCCTTCAACTATAAGTGTTCATTTAGAATTAATAAAGTTCCTATAGGTGTTAATGATTTTCTATGGACCATATATAAGGGTGAGGTTATCTATTTAATATTTGTCATTCCACCTTATAAATTTTTTATACCAACCAAGATTTCCCTTTTACTAGCCTAGTTAGTTTGCTGACTATGTCACCTATAAGTACTCATTTGGAGAATCAATAATCTTGTAGTGGACTTTTTCTTGTTTAAAAAATATGATCCACTCCCTTGGTTACATATTTAATTTATTATGTCCATTTAACCCTTTAATTTACTTATTTCCTACCATGAGACCATATAACCATTCTCACCATCAACACATCTAGGTTTTTAAGTTATAGATTCATGTGGCTTTTTGACATTATGTTTACTAAGTACCTAAAGTGGAAACTTGATGGACTTTGAAACTCTTTTACATTACCTTATCTCAACTAGATCCACCTCCTATCATTTTTACACATTACCACTATGTCTAGGATATAATAATGGAGACAAAAGACTTACTCAAACCTCATAGATTCTCATTATAAGATGGCATTGTACAGGGAAAAATTCCTTTTTGAAGATAATAAGGTAATGAGTCCCATTTTAACCTTATGAACATGTATTTAGATCTAGTTGTGTGTGTTGGTTTCACCACTCTTAAATTAATCTCCTTTATGTTCTCAGGTATGGTTGAAGGCCTCAATTAAATCAAAACTCCTCTAGAGTTTTTTGAACACTCTATCTTAGACATCCTCCATAGTCCTTCAGGTTGCTATTATATTGAAGTCTAACTATGTATATGAATCTTCTTTAGCTCTACCTAGTTTCAAAGCTTTGATACCTCCATTGGTTATTTTAATCTACCAAGATCATAACCATACTCAAAGAAGAGGTAAGACAAGTGCATTATATTTGATATAAATCCATTACGAGAGGATAAAACATTACACCTAACAATAACTATTGTATACCATTGATATTTATGCATATCTATAATAATGGAGTGATATTTCATATATATACACATTCACACATTCGAAAATGGATGAAAATGGAATTGAAATGAAGAGAAAGATCTTTAAATAAACCTACAACACTTAGAAGCCTCATATAACTATAAACATATAAGAAAACCAGAGGCTATGGGGATGTGTAGGTAGTTTGAAGTCATCAATAGTCTTAGTGATTGTTCATATTAATAGTACACCAAAACATAAACTATTGATATGGAAAGGAAGGGCATAAAGGATACTAACTTCTCTCAAATGCATTTAGTCAAAATATTTTCCATTTGTTAGTACTAATATAAAAAAATTGACCTCTTTGACTTGCTTAAGAGAGAAATAGGATAGAGACATATATTTTTTCCAAATTTGAACTTGTCATAACTTCATAATCATGGATATGTACTTTGGGGATTTGAAATGATACTCTTGAGTAGTCACACATTTCAAGTGTTTATTATTGTCTATATAACTACTTAAAACTATTTATTTTGTAGTTATCTTCTTAAATCCATGGTACCTTATATTACATTTTGAAAATTTTCCTTTCATGAAAATTATATACAATGTCCCATAGAATTACCAAAAGGTGACCTAAAGTAAAATTAGGACAATGACATATATGACAAAAGTGAAACATATTAAGTGACCCTAAACATGACCATGTAACCATTTTATGAATTAACAAGATCCTATAATAAGTTTTAATATATAGGGAGTTTGCCAAATTTGACCAAGGGTCAAATTTGGTCAACAAGTACCCAACAACCACTCTAGGACATAGTTTGTCTATAGAGGCACCCTTCAGGAGAGGATTATGGAATACTCAAGTGGTGACACCTAGTTTTGAATTGGTGTGGAGGAAACCTACATAAGGTGTGCTTAGTGGGTGAGTGGATGGAAAGACTATGGTTGGTGACACTAGTACTGGTGAGAAATGAATTAATTTTGGTTTAAGTTTAGATATAAGATACTAGTTGAATTGTGCTTATGATAGATGATTTTGAGATATATGTGTGATATGATGTCTATCTAGTTTTTGTTTTATATATCCTCTGATGTAGGCGATTAGATGGGGATTCCTAGTTATGGCTATGCACCATGACATTTTGGATGGGGTATTAGCTCCATATGATCCTACCATATTAGATGATATTATGGTTCCATCTACCCTAACTAGAACATGGTTGATTCGGTATTAAATGGGATGATTGTGTCAGAAAATTAAAAAATATAGGAAAATAAATCAAACTAGTTGATAAGGGAATTAATTTTTAAATTTTGAAGAATGCATTTTTATTATTTATGACATGGAGATCTAATACATATTTTATTTTTTGATATTTTAAAGAGATGCCAGAGATATTGGTTCTTGATAGATGTATCATGGTTACCAAATTTACTAGATAATTTGAGTGATGTGGATAGAGCTTAAAAATTCACCTTGGACTTTGGTGGTATCATGGAGATGAGATGGATCTCATTGAGTGTTGATCTCATTATCATGTTCTTAGGAGTATGGGAATGGTTAACCAAAACTTTTTTATGGGAGGTGTATAGGGACACCATTAAGTTGGGTATCTCTTTAGAATATGTCCATGCATTGCTTGGATTTTAGATAGGTAGGATGTTGGTGATCATTAATACACTAGAGGATTTGGATGAGAGATGAGCATTAGCCTAATGATCAACATGCTCAAATAGGATTCACACCAGGTTAGGGTTTAGTTTATGAGGCACCTAAATTTCCACCATTTTGGACATCTGAAAGGTAGTTATAGAAATTGTGGTAGAATGAATTCTATGCCATAAGATAGATGACAAGCTACCATTATATGGGATAGCCTTATTCTAGTTTAAATTAGATCATGGAGAACTATATGATTTTAGGGATGTCATATGGGTCTAACTCAAGTATGATATGCACATGATGTTTTACAAAGGGTAGAAGACCATGGATAATTTGGTTTTATTATGTACATGGATATATAAGATATCTCCCATGTATCGACTAGTTGGGTTACCACATGTGGTTGATGATAGGTCACCTTGGGTATTGAGGTGGAGATCAAACCATAGCATGGGATATGTCCCATGTACCTATATATATATATATATATATATATATATATATATATATATATATATATATATATATATATATATATATATATATGATCACACAAAGTGAGATCATGTGGTATCCTTATATGCACATTTCTACTATATGGCCTAGTTAGTCAACCATTATGATAGGGTTAACATAGGTGAGAATCATAAGACACTACACATCATGGCAGAGTCATATCTAGTGGCATGATTACCTAGATATTTTGGATTCCCTTACCTAGTGACCCCTCTAGTAATTACTATGTATTTATATTGACATGTTAGAGAGTCAAGAGGAAGGGGAGGAGGGATACCTATAGAGATATCAGTGGTCAAGCCTCAACATGCAATGCCATAGACTATTCAATCATGATAGAAAGTGGTAGCATAGCTAATATGGGGAGATGATATGGATGTGGATTTAGGTGCACAACATCCACTATAGTAGAATAAAAAACAACCAAATTTTCATTAGAAATAAATGCACTGCCAACATGAGGAGATGCAAGTAAGAACTACAGCATTGGGGGACCCAACAACCACTCTAGGACATTATTGGTTTATAGAGGCACCCTTGAGGAGAGGATCATGACATGATTAGTTTGTGACTCCTAGGTTTACACTAGTGTATAGGTGGCCTATAGAGGATGTACTTGGTTGGGGACTAGATAGAGAGACCGTGGTTGGTGACACTAACACTAGTGAAAAATGTGTTAATTATGATTTAATATTTTGATATAGGATACTAGTTGCATTATAATTATGGTATATATATATATATATATATATATATATATATATATATATATGTATGATTTAATGTCTATCTAATTTTTATTTTATATATCATATGATGGAGGTAATCAGATGGGGATCCCTAGTTATGGATATGCACAGTGAAATTTTAGATGGAGTACTAACACTATATGACCCCACCACATTAGATGATCTTATGGTTCCATCTTACCCATGCTAGGTGTGATGGTTTATATTGGTGGGAGAGGTTGTGAGGTAGATATAGGATCATGGGGATGGGATATATCCCCCAACAAGGGTTGGAGAGGGATAGGCATATGCTTGATAGTACCTAGCATAGGAGAGAGAAACACATATGGAGATCACCATATGGATTAGGTAGGTGTAGGCTTAGGTGACCAACCCATAAGGATAGGTGACAAGTTTGAGATCCAAACCTACCTCATTATAACATACTATTCAAATGGGACAATTATAAGCATTTATGGGTAGTATGGTTAGGACACAAAATAGATAAGATGGAACCTAACCTTAAATATGGAGCTATTATATTTTGTCTTTTGTATAAAACACATGATGATACATATTTATGTTGACATTTGTATTAATCTCATGGGTTGTACTTAGATGTGGATGTTAATGCATGAATATATTTATTTATAGGACACACATTTAAATTTTGTTGTATATGTTATGGGAAATATGGGATGTATGTTTTATTTTATATAATTATGTGATACACATGCATGGTTAAAAATAAAAAGGTAAAAATGATTTGGAAAAGTATAATTAATAAAAAATAAATATACTACACATTATATCATAATTGAAAATGTGTAATGACAAAAGATGACTAAATATAATAAACCAAAGATGGTAAAAAATAAGGTGACAAATGTTTTTAAAACATGTAAAAGAGTTTCACCAAGTTAAAACAAAATAAAAATCACATTATATAACATTGGGAATTATGAACATTTGTAATAAAATATAAAGCACATGAAAAACTAATGGTGCAAAAACAAAAAAGTTGAGCTAATCAATCATACTAAATCACACTGGGAAGTATAAAAGAGAGATAGAATTGGAAAGTGAAATTAAGTTGATCACACTAAATCAAGATAGGAAGTATGAAAAAAATAATAAAATTGTTATAAGCATACATGAAATCAAAAAATCATAAGATAAAAGTGAAAGAGTAATTAATTAATCATAAAACATAATAAATATAGATGGGAAGCATTTCAATGATGTGTAACTGATAATTGAACACTAATTTGAAATTAGACACATGTAATTTCATTATGATTTGGGTATTGGAATATTTTGTGAGGAATGCCTCATCCTATCCATGGTTTTACACTAAAACTCAAAAAAGGAGCACCAATGAGGTGAAAAAAATAGTGGGAATGATTTTAAAAGAATGCTTGTAATGTGGTAATTTGTGAAGAAGGTTTGGTCCTATTTGTGGTCTTATACTGCAACTCAGAAATAGAAACCCTATGGGGAATGATCAGTTAACAAGACAATATTTCTCAAGGGAAAATATTAGGAATGTTGTAAATGAAAGAGAGAATGTAAAAATAATAATTTAGGCATCTATGAGAAGACCTTAGGAAATATGAGGCACACTAAGTACACAATAAATACACTAAGAGTCTAGAGACCATCAAAATACAAAGGATGCCCATTCACAATGAACACAAAGTTGTATAGACAAATAAGTGAGATACTAAGATTGACTCATGCTAGTTATATTAAAAATAAAATTAAAAGGTACCTATTGGATTAAAAATCACTGAGATTGTGGGGGGGTGAATCAATGTCTTAAAACTTTATTTTTCCTTCTTATCAAACATGAACCATCACATCAACATATTGATCAAGAAATGTGTAAATAAACAACTATACAAGCATGAAACAATATAACACATAATGTATGTAAGAAAAACTCAAGGGGAAGAAAACCCATTGATCCATACAAATGGACTACAATCCTATAATTCAAAATATCATAATTTAATGAAGCACTAACTCCACATGGAGCACCAACACCAACTAGCTAAGCACCAACCTAGTTAGGCTTTAGGAAGCACCAACTTACAAAGAGGAACCAACACCCTAGATCAATAAATTAAAAAATATCTACTTGAAACCATTGATCACCTTCATAATACCTTGTTCCTCATATAATATGTGATGATCACCTTCTTTATCTCTTCTCTTTCTTCTACCCCTCTTAAACTATCTTCTAGGCTTTTTCGCTCAAATAGTAATCTTATTGACTTGATTAGGTCATATGACCTTTATTTTCATAGATAAAACCTTTATAAAATATTCATCATATATCCTCTAAATTATTATATTGTATAAAATACCTCCTTCTACTAATAATGTGCTATTTCATTTCCATATCACATCCATCACATAATAAGCCTAAAATTGCCTTATATTTATACAAGCCTCTTGTTCATATCCATCTTGGTCGACCATACATAATTTAAAACTTATTACCTTTTAAATAAGTCTTATAACATGTTTTATACATGAATAAATAATTTAAATAGGTCATCCATAACTTGAAAGACCAAAACCTCTTTTAGGTCTTAAGGAGACCTAATTCAATTAGGCCTTCATTAAAGCATGTTATCATTTGATCTAATTTGATTAATTTAAAAATTCTTAAATGGAATGAAAAATTAACATAAAAATAAAATATATCTGTATTAATTTCATCTTAGGTCCATGATACTTTTTTACTTCAACCACCAATCGTAACACACCATTAGTATTATTCACAATTAGGCCTATGAACCTACAAAAAATGTGTTACATAAAACTAATCTTGTACACAATATAGTCACATAAAAATTAAAATAAATCACATAGATATAAAATAAATGAAATCATGGTCATTATCATATGTTTTATACTTCACAACTCAGGGCAAAAGGACTCAAACGCTTTTATACAAACAACCCACTCAAAACTACCAGATCACTCCAACACCTAGTCATGAATAACTTGATCTTCAACATATAAAAGAATTATTCCCATGAATAATTATACTTTAAAAATATCCTTTGATATCTCTAAAACATATATAAAATTCACAAGGTCTAATGTTAAGTATTGGTCTTGTAGACCAATCTTTTGGCCCCAAGTTACATAGTCAAACCAGAACCAAACAAGCCATTTGGATTTAACATTTAAAAAAATTTCACCAAAAATAAAACCTTATTAAAATCTTATATAGGACATACAAGTACCAAAAATAACACCATTTTCATTATAAAATTCAACTCAAGGCATAGTGCCTCAAACTTATCACTGCAACTTGCTTACCTAGAATTGTTAGTTTACCTTAATGCATAGTTATGGGGATATTGACATTCAACACCTATATTACCACTTTAAAAGTCTTTAAATACATGAAAATGATCCTATGATATCATTAGAACATTATTTTATAGAATAATAATACATTCAAATGGTAAATATTGTTCTTGTATACCAATCTCATGACTTTGCTATAGTAGGAATTTTTGAGCAACTGGATTCAACTATGGAATTTAAAACCAAAATATCTAACTACCTAATTGAGATATATATCCATTTTAACCAAAATAAAATATATTAATGAATTATTCAAAGCATCACTCTAATCCCATATCTATTTTTTCTAAAATATGATTAAATGGATAAAAGACAATAGGATTGGATTGAGATTACCTTGGACTCAAATTTTTGACACTATGGTTGCTTGATCATAGATTATGGGTTCAAGGATTTGGTATGTGTATTCATGGATCTATTATATGGATTAAATTTAATTTCATTTCATCTTCTTTATTTATAGTTTGAGAGACTTCATGAGTTTCATAGATGGATTGGCCATGGAAGAGTGGATTGCATATATAGAATATGGAGGGAAGAATCAATGCTTCATATTTAATTTTGGGCCACTGGGATCAATGGTTGGGGATTTTCCAAGGAATTTTTATTTCCATGGAAAAATTTAGAATAGAGGCTTCTAGATGAGGATTTATAAGTTAGAGAGGATTCTAGAATTTGAATATTATATAATCCTCTTAGGGATTAATTATGATTAGGTAGGGGATTAGATAGGGATTTGGTGGGTGATTAGGGACTAGGGATGTAGGAGATCCTAGGAATAAGCTTAGTAGGTAGGTAGGTGAGTCATGGGAATTTAAAATTCCCAAATAATAGATAATATGGATTAGGATGGGATAATGTGGATTTAATATAATTAATTGATTGATGGGGATAATAATAAGGTTATTGAATGAAGAATAATGAGGGGGGATACTAAATAAATGACTAGATGGGGTGATATTAGTCAGATTAATTAGAATGATTAGGCATAGTAAAATTTAGGTGCATACATTTTCCCCCTCTTTTAAAGGGCACTTTGAGTGGATCAAAGTGAAAGGATTAATGGTATTTTAAATAAAAACCATTTCATAGATGAATTTTAGTGAATGATGTTAGTGTATATGATGCCCCTCAAAGGGACATGTGGGGAATAATGAGATGGATGGCTACTCAAAATAAGAAATGAGGTGTGGGATTTGATTAATAAATGAGGATATTTTATGCTATATATGAGATGAAATATGAATAAAATTGACCTAAGTAATGAGATATAAATGGATTAAGCCCCTGGTAAAGACATATGCACAAGGAGTGGAAATAACAGTGTCATAATGGTCGACACATCCCAAGGGGGAATCAACCATAAAATGGTGATGATAGGATAAAAGGATGCAAGATTTAGACATATCCCAAGTAAATATGAATTTAATGGAGATTTGGTCAAGATAAGATAAGGATTTGATAAGATGAATGTTGAGTGTATCTCAAATCTATATTCAAGGGATACAATGAAGGGGATGAGAGAGAATAAATAATATGATCAAGTGACTAAAAGATGAATGGGAAGAATTAGACTATATTACATCAAATAAATGATACATAATGTGATTAATAGTGATTATTCCCCTAGTAAAAACACATATAAGGGAGTGATAGATGAAGATAAAGTTATGATTCTGGTCATACCCCAATTGACGGAAGAAATTATAATATTTAAACGATGAATTTATCAATCAATGATAATAGATGATAGATGAAAAAAATATGAGTATTGTGACTTGATGGGCCCAATCAATAGGTGTAGATGATTGATATAAAATATTAAGGATATTATTTTGGAGATAGTGATTGATCAATATACTAAGTAATTAATACTATAGATCAATGATTTGACTGATTCAAGACATGAAAGTGGTGAAATATAAGAAAGATGTGATGGTGGATGATGAGGAAATAGGTGAGAGTGTTTGAGATATCCTTGGGCACTAAAAATTAGCAAAGTTCTACCTACATAATCTAAAAATACCTTAGGTTGATGTAGTTATGGCTAGAAGATGATGATTATAGGATGATGTTAGTGATGAGAGTATATGAATCAAATGATGAGATGAGCATAAAATATTGGAGGTTAGGTGAATGGGTCGATAGGATTAGATTAGTGATGAAAAATAAGCATGATTAGATAAATTATGTGGGTGTAGATGATCAAACAATCACAACTATCATAATGCTAATCATAGTCTAAGCAATCCATTAAATATAGAACTTGTCATTATACCCCATGATATAAGTATGACCAATGGGGAGTTGTGACAAAGTATATGGAAAATAGTGAACTTTTCATTATTAAGGTCATTTATAAGAATTATTATAGCTTTGGTGACCTCATAGCATCCTCATTAATTTCCAAATGGATAAAAAGAGACATGATGCAAATAAAAACAAAAGAGAAAGACAATCAAATATTTACATGATAAAATACATGAAAACAAGCCAAACATAACATACAAGTGACACACACAAGTATCTACATGCAATGTCACAAACTCTTGTATAATGATGGTATGAGTGATTGGGTGATGGATTAGACTAGGAGGATCAAGATGTGATTGTGAACCTAGGATAGACTTGGATTTGGATAGGATGATCATGATTAGGATTAGGAATTAGGTAAGCATATGGATGTGGATATGGGTATGTAAAATTGGATTGGATTAGGATAAATATTTAAACTTGAAGTAGAGTAGGGATTTGGATGAGGATAAGGATTGAATAGGAATTACATGAGGGATTGGGATTAGGTTAAGGCATCAAATGACTAAGATGTTGGGATAAGATAATGCTATGGAAAATTTGAGGACATATGATAAAATAATTGGGATACTAAAGATGTATGACAAGATGATACAAGACAAGACAATGGATTGTTTTTTTTAGATTTTATGGATTTTTATAAAAAAATTGACATGTTTCAATTTTTAGGTGTTTTAGGAATATGTATATACACTATACAAATGGGTTTACTAGAAAGGGTAATATCAAGCCTAGAAACTAGGATAAATATGGATGCAATATTGGATGAGATGATAAAATATGAGGGTGATGAAAAACTTGGGTGATGACTAAGGAATAATGTGACTAGGGAATTTCTAATGACCACATCAAGAAGGAATCCAATGTTTAATTGCTTGGGTGTTCATTGGAGGATATGCCAAGATGATTCCAGAACATTTATCAAGACATCATCCACTCCCTTAAGAAGCCAACACTGAAAGAAATGATGAACATAATAGGATGCAAGATATGATGGAAAATTATGTACCATGGGTGGGTTTGGTAGATAAAATAGATGAATTTTTCCCTCAAGTGTTGAGGTATAATATGGATAATAAATTATTTTACCATGATGATGGAAATAATTTTTCATCATGGTACTTATCTAAGGCACTATAAGATTAGTTTTCACCATTGGATGAATGATTTTTTATTTTATTTTATCTTTTATTTTTCACTTTTTTGAATTTTTATAGATGGCATCTCAATTTATTATACATGAGTACAAGATGAGAGAATATTGGAACTTGTTAGATCTTTAGATAACACCTGTTATAGAGATGTGTGACACTAGGATCATTTTATCACTATTAGATATATGGAAATCTATGTGACCTTTTTTTATTCTCAATTGTGACCTCTCCATATATATAGAGCATGGGTAATCATCACCCTTAAGAAATATGATATTCCCTAGGAAGGTGATGTGTAGTATGGATTGGTTTACATCTTGATGTTGATGGAGTAGTAGTGGATTAAAATGGAGGGTAGGTCATGATGGGATCATGAGAGCATGATAGCAAGATGTGATGGGTGTTGGAGTAGGGCTAGCAATCACACACATCATTAGAGATGTTGGACATTCTATATTTGATTGGTGCCATATGACAACAAAATTAAGGGATCTAAGAATTTTAGACTATGTGATTCTTCTTTGATTTGATTAGAGGAGGATTATCAGCCATTTTGATACCATTTTTCTTTTTGTTGATGGTATTTGACTTAGACTACCCCCTGGTGCCTAATTTTGGGCTTTACTAGGGGATATTGATTTTTGACTTGATATATAATGATTATTTTGACTTTGATAGTCCCTTAGTTCTTAACATTGGGCTTCACAAGGGAAACACACTTTTTTAGTAAGATAATGATTTGAATATTCTTGATTTTGATTTATGGGGCTAAAGATGATTTGATCATGATTTATAAATTTTGGAATATAGTCTTAGACCTTTGTATTTTTGGCACATATGATATTTCTTGAGGAAGGGTCAAATTATGGATGTTCCTATTTATCCATATGGAAGGATGTGATTAAATGATCATTAATAGGGTAAAAGGGGTCTATGATGGATAAATGTGGGGAAGATGGTATGATGAGATAAATAAGGTGTGATAGGGAAGTATGGTCTTCATAGGGATTCTTAGGAGACCCAATCTTGGCATCAGAGAAGATCTATTCAATATCAACAAAAAGATCACTAGGATTAGCTATAGTATATGCATCCAAGATAGGATCAAATCCACTCTAAAAATATTTAATAGATAGAGCTTGTAAAAAGTTAGTTATAACCTCATCATCCTGATTGGGATCAAAATACATGTTTGGTAATTGATTATCATCCAAATTGGAAGTATCTTCATAAGGGTAGGCATAGTTGTCATCTATTATAATATCTGTGAGGGATGATGTTTCTAATGAGGAATTTGATTAAAATAATAGTATTAAGCATGATCTTGATGCATATAACACTTTTATTGAATCTAATGTTGTCTTTAATGTATAAGATGTAATGTTTCTAATATAATATTTATGTTCTACAAATGACCTCTCTATGTTGATTTTATGATATGGTATATGAGGGGGAGATGATGGAGGAACAATAGATTGAGAAAAGATAGACCCATGGAAGGAATCATGAGATATGGGAGGATTTGGTGCACGGGAAATAAACTCATCTTCGATTGATGATTTGTCATATATGGGGGGACCATAGAAGATGGATGTGGTGTCTTAAACTTGGGTTAGAAAGGTAAGGGATTGATAATGATCAAGAATGGAATATTAGAATTCCTATAATTGTTCACCCAAGGATACAAACTCATATGGTTCATCCTCAATTTTTATGTCACCATGGTCAATGAGGTCTTAGACATGGTTCTGGAAATTATGACATTGATTAATGGTATGCCCCTATATTTAGTGATATGCATAATATTGGTTAGATTTATACCAAGAAGCCTTAGGCTTGGTGGGATCAAGATTTCATATGGGTGGATATAACATCATGTTAGCATAAATAAGTTGATGGAAGAAGGCTTATAGGGATATAGGAAAAGAATTATAAGAGATCTCTTCATTTTTTGACTTAGATGTGGAAGCATTAGTCATTAAATCAAATAGTTTTGACATGGCTAGGTGAATGGACTACTAGTAGATAAGGAAGTTAGGATAGGATTCCCTTTTCTAGTGTAAGAAGGGGTAGATGATTGGATATGATAAGGGGATAGAGGATTTTAATGAGACTCAAATGAATGGTTTTGGATTTAAGGTAATGATGGGTGGATGGGGTCAAATTATATTGGACATAGAATAATCATCTCAAGGATGGGAGAAAGGATCATATCCCTATTGGTTATGGGGTATTACTCAATCAATGTGTTGACCAAATTTATTTTGGATGCCATAAATAAAGGTGAGAGAAATTATGAATGATGTGGATTTACCAACTCCAATTGGTAAATATGAAGGATTGAATGGAAATACTAATGGATGTTTGATGGGATATGTGGAACAAATTTAGAGAAAATATTACTTAAATATGATTTCAAGTTTAACTCAATGATATGAGATATTGGATGGGGTTAATACAATATTTAAGTATCCCAATCATAATGTGAGATAAACATTTGATGGTTGTAAATTGATTTGACCAAGTGAGCTATGATAAGATCTAAGATCAGATGAGAAGCTAAATTATCCCAAAAGACTAATTTTACTAGATTGATTAGATTAATACTAGCTCAAGACTAAGATTATCAACTCAAATAGGATATGATTATTGGATTAATGAGATTGATAGGATATATGATGGTAGATAAAACTTTATTAGACAAATGCAAGATAATGATGAGGTCCCTAATCAAAATAGTTGTTTGCCGATGTGGATGAGGACTAATGTATGACTATATATTTGATGGGATAACTAGTATAGATAAGGGGATTAGTTAGGTTGGACTATGATTAAGATTAGGTTGACAAGATCAAGGAAAATGATTTGTTATGTATAAATTAGACTTAGGACAAGATGTATATGATACAATGTGATTAGGATATGTAAGTGATGGAGGTATGATCAATGATGGGTGGATATGAATAGACTAAGATGAGATTAAAAGAGTGATGTAAAATAAGATGAGACAAGTAAAAGTATATACAAAGCTAATATATACATGTAGATGATGATAAGGATATATAAAATTATAAAATGATGATATGTACAAAAGACCTAGATAGGATTGTATAAGTTTGGTTAAAAGGCTGACTTGGTTCACAAATAGAATGGGTCTAGCACAATACTCACCAAATCAAGCAAACCACAAACCTAAGATTAGTAAAATTAAGGATGTGTAATCTAATGACTAAACTATTTATCAACTTTGTGGGTGAGGTTGTAGGCTAGTGACACATTAAAGAATCTCCTAAACCCTCTCAACCCCATCTACACATGACAATAACTTGGGAACTAATCTTAACTCTGGTAATAATTCAACTATTATGGCTATAAGGTCCTATGCTAAGTTTAACAAGATCTCTAGGAGTGTCCCCAATATATGTTAGGTATGATGGGGACAAAGTTTGTATAGGGTACTATCTAATTCCTAGTTCATAGAATGAACTCTTCCCCTTCATAGATGATTTGTATGGGATCAATTACTTATCTTAGTAATAATTTTCCTTGATATTTATACTCTATAAGAACACAAAACGTATATTAGTGCATAGTGGTGAAATCCATAGTCATTGACCCTCCAAGACCATGGCAAGTGTTTTGGTGTCAATTCCACATCATGTTACCCCTATAAAATAAAATGAGAGGGTTTGTGGGTGGTTTTTGATACTCTTAAAATCACTACAAGGAAGAGATCATACACCATTTTAGCCATCAAATGACAAACAACCAAACCAAAAAATATTAATTAATTGATTAATTAGATGTGAGATATATATAAGATGCAAGGATATATAAAGAATATACAAGGAATCTAGACAATAAAGTGGTTAAAATGATTTTAAACAAAAATGATTTTTAAGATGACAAAATGTTTTTAATAGGTGGCTTACAAAAAAATGATTAGTAGTTTGATTAGCACTTTTAGATAGGCATCCTGTAAGACAATGATCAATAGTTTTGATTAACAATCTTGTGGGGTAACTTGAAAGATAAGATGTTATACCAAAATTTGACCTATAAAATATGATGTTAGAAATACTTAATAGTCTCTAGATTTACCTCTAAAATAAATAAAATGTTAGTTTAATAGGCCTAAAAAAACCATAGAAAAAAATAATGGCTTAGCTCTATAATTTATATGGATGATGAGGGGCACAACATGGGGGTCTAGGGGTGGCATCTCCTAATATGGTTAAGGTTTATTATCCCTTATGAAGTCAAAAGGCATAGACCCTTATGGGGTTTTGGGTTATTTCCCTAGGTGCATTACCTATTATGGTACAAGGTGGTGTTGATGGGAGGATCCCTCAATACCAAAGGCAATTTGGGCCTTGTAGGAGGCTCATAATGACTCAAAATTCACCAAAAATGAATCCACAAATGTAATCTAAAAAGGATAATTTTGAAAGTCAAATGAGTGAAAAATCATAAAATTAGAATGCAATACCATAGTTATATAGTTAGACCAATGCAAAATTATGACTAGAGACTATGATATCATAACTATAAATCAAAAATGTTGATCATGAGTTATGATATCACCATAAATAGTCAATCATGATGGTCAACTAGATATTTTATGTAAAACCATGACTATTAGAGCAATATCATGACCATTAGATTGATGTCATGATTTTGAGATTAGTGATTTCATGATAAAGAATAATAATTCAAAGTTTATCAAAACAAATGATCAAACAAATTATGACAAGTTACTTAGATGCTTAAATATGCCTTTTCATAAACAATCATGGTAGATTTAAAACCTTAACTACATGTCAAAATTTATGAAAGAACATCAAGATTTTCATCAAATAGGAAATTTTAAGCACAATCTACAAAATATCAATATGTTTACCTGGTAAAAGTTTACCTAAAATTTTCCTTGTAAATTCAAAGATATTAAACAACAAACAAAACAACCCCAAAATGACTAAATTATAATATCATGACTCTCGACACAATACCACTACTTTCTAAACAATACCATGACTACATCATTAGAGATATTGCATAAGACATGGAAAAAGGTTAATACTATGATGTTTTACTTTCAGATGATCCTACCCTTTTCCTTTCTATTGACAACACACAATCAATTTCCATACAATAGGTTATACACATAAAAACCCCTTAAAAAATGTGGCTAGAAAATATATATTTTAGGGCCCAAACCACTTAAATAAGATTCTAAAAGGGTTTATATGATTACTAGTCTACCTACAAAATAGAGAGTGACAAAATTCATTCTATAGGTTAGAGGTCAATGGAAAAGTTTTATTATATTTAGGAGAAATCATAATGTCATGATTCTCACTACAATTCATGAAGTCACAATTTTTGTTAACAATCTAACCTTAACTGTTACCAATTGTGACTATAACGTCATGGCTTGCAAGGCAATGTCATAGTTCACCTATGTGTGACAAAATTTGACACTTGTTCTTTATTTATTTAACACTGTAAGCTATCAAAAACCACTAACAAATGAAATTATTAAATTGGGAGGTTATGAATCCACCATGGTCACCAAAATTTAGTAGGAAGTATTGAGAAAATGGATTAAACTATGCTATTTAAAGCAAAAATATCAAACTACCTAAGTAAGATCTAGACCCATTTAAATTAAATACAAATAAATGAATGAGTTATTCAAACCAAGACTCTAATCCTAAAGCTAATTTATCCAAACTAATATTAAATAGATAAAATATAAGAGGATTGGATTGAGATTACCTTCGAATCAGATTTTTGACACTATGGTTTCTTGATCGTGGATTATGGATTCATGGATTTGGTATGCAGATTCAAGTTGATGTCATTTCTTGTTCTTTATTTCTAGATTAACATGGGGACTTCATGAACATTATAGATAGATTAGACATGGAGGAGTTTCTTTATTATATATAAAATGGATGGAAGAATCAATGGATCATATTTAATTTTGGGCCATTGGGCTTAATGGTTGGGGATTTTCCAAGGAAATTTTAATTCCTTAGAAATCTCTAGAATAAAGGGTTCTAGAGGGGGAAGGTTAAGTTAGAGAGGATTCTAGATTTTGAGGATTCTATAATTATCTTAGGGATTAATTAGGATTAGGTAGGGGATTAGATAGGGATTAGGGGTGTAGGAGAGCTGAGGAATAGTCTTAGAAGGTGGGTAGGTGGGTCATGGGAAATTAAAATTCCCAAATAATATATAAGATGGATTAGGATGGGATAATGGGGATTTAAGAGAATTAATTGATTGATGGGGATAAGAATAAGTTTAATGAATGAAAAATAATGAGGGGGGATATTAAATAAATGACTAGAAGGGGTGATATTATTGGGATTAATTAGAATGATTAGGAAAGCAAAATTTAGGTGCATACATTTGTATCTCACTGTCTCATCTAAACTATATAGGTTAACTTGTGAGTAACCTTTTTACTATATTTACTGATCTCCAAATTTTTTACCAAACATAAGCATGTCTTACAAGTCCTAAACAACATCTCCATACACTTAGTTTCTTCACTATACCATGATAACACATTCTTAATCATCTTCTCATTATTGCCTAGGTTTCTTACTATTTGCACCATTAAGCCTGTTAGTAAATGGCTAACTTGGATGAATAGTTTAACATATTTGAGGGTTATAACTTATCCAAAAAACTTCATAGACATGAAACATGAGTCTCAAAATTCATCCTTCATCCATTTGCATACTTTTACTTAGTCAAATTTGACTACTAAAATAAATATTCAAGAAATTTACACTTTCTTATAAGGTCTACTTACACACCTAATAACTGAATCACACATGGAGGTGTTTGAGAGAGTTGAAAACAAACTCCAATATCTTGTATATTCATTTGAGACCATTTTAGGTTGTTTTGAACAAAATATTTCATATTGGTTCCTTGTTAGGGTTTTAGAGAGGTTGAACATTAGTTTTGGTGTTAATGATTATTCATAAAGGATTTCCCTTTAAATACAAAACTAATGCTTGTATATATTATCTATGATTCTTATTCATCTATCCTTAATAGCTCAAGTTCCCATGTAGAGGTTACATGAGCCAATTAATACTTGAAAGTCCTCATGTTTGAAAGTCCTCTATGTAATCGAGAGACCTCAAAACCACTGTTCATGCCTTTTATTACAAACCATGACCTCAAAATTTGTGAACATGATTGAAAATAAATATCATAAATATTTTCATTATAAAATTAAATTAAACATCTTGAAATATGATATTGAACCCCATTAGGCCACACAGTCTCTCTTTGCTCTCTAGACCTTAAAATATAAATCACATTAGGCCTTAAATTGGACCTTCTACCTCTTTCCATGTGTTCTCTACCTCAATCACATACTCAAGTAAATTTTATTATTCTCAAACACAACCATACATCCTTAATATGCCTTTAAAATATCTCATCATACCTCATTAGATTAGGCATGGTCTAGAACTATTTAGTTATAGACTAGAACTATTTAGTTGCAGACTTGAACTAAAGGTATTACCAATGTAGGCTTACCTTGAAATGTTCCTTGATGTCTCTACATATTTATCACATGAATTACATGATTCCCAAAAAATGTGATACCTATACACATACCTCTACACATACATATTCATGCTCACCATGCATATGATCATGATATGACTATGTTTTCTATGATTAGGCTTCTTGAGACACCTTATACTCAATAAAGAGTATTTAAACATGATTACCTCAATGATATAAAAGAAAAAAACACCACTACAATAATATCTTTTTGATAAAAATGTTCTCATGACCTCATGCATACCTAGAGCCTCATAACCATGCTTTAATTCTCACTTGACCATCAAACCTTTTTGTGACAACACTAACAACATCAAGCTAACCTAAAACATAAAATTGATATTGACATCAAACAATATAATAGATAAGAGGTTACCTTTAAATTCTCTCTCAATAGAAGAGACACCAAGTTGCCTCCAAATTCTCTCTTGTCACATCAAGCATACACACTTATACCTCAAATACCATTCACCATGCATCTTCACTAGATGTACCTTGACATCAATGACATCAACATTGACATCAATGACACCACTTCTCAAAAAAATTCCCATTTTTCATTGATGGCAAAACATTATTTTAATCTAATCACTTTCATCTCCCCCAATCTAGTCAATCTCCCTTCTTGAACTTTCTCCCCCTTTGACATTAATGACAAATGGTCTTCCACAAACTACCATATGGAATCACACCTTCTTGAAAAAAAATTGAAACACATAGTATATGAAGTTTTACATGAGCATGCTTCTCCCTTATTCCATGCATACATAAAATCTTAAGACCACTTACCTTATTATTTTCATGATAGATATGACATAAATATTTGATCACACACTAGGCCACCATATTCTTGTCATCAACTAAAGAATTAGGGACTTCCCATTTATCTTCACAACTTGAGATCTTCTATTATTATACATAACTACACTTGGATCTTATGAAAAACTTGAATAACTCCCCCTCAAACCAAGCAAACACTATGCTTCTGATAACTTAAGAGTGTCTCCATAAAGCCTAATGGAGTCACCCCTTTCCATAAGGCACTAAAATAACACAAACCTAGAATATTACTAGATATCAATGCTCTCACAAGATTGAATATCCTTCATTTTTTTTCTTAATTATCACTTTAGGATTGAATTCTTCATCAATAATTTGATAAAAAATATGAGCTAATAATAAACATTCCTTACTTGAATTCACATCTGAAGTATGCTCTATCATAAAAATCAATCCACATGAACTTATAGACTAATCATGACTCACATTTACTATCTTTTCTTTCCACACATTCATTTTCCTTCTCTCTTGCACTTTAGGGGATTCAAACCTCTATTTTTGACCTTATGGCCTTCTATCTCTATTAGGAAAAAATCTTGAAATGTGTCTCATATTATGAAAGTTTTAAAAAACAACCTTATACATACCTCTTTATTGATGATTCTTTTCAAAATCCCATGCATATTCATTTTTAGAAGATCTTTTACAATCTCTTTCTCTATGATCAAATTGATTACATGCAAAATAGTAACTATGGAATGAATTAGCATACCTCATAATATTAGGTTTTCTGATTGGTCTTTTCATGTTGACCTTATTGTCTTCATTATCCTTTTCAATGACTTGATCTACCTCCTTTTGGTCTTCTTTGAAACCAAGCCCTATCTTATCATTTGCATACTTATAACTATAGATTTTGTCTAAAGCATTAGTAATCTTTTAAAACTTTATAAAGTCTTCAACTTTATAAATGATTGATCTAACTCAATTTTCAAGGATTACATTTTAGTTCCATACCTAGTGCATTCTTCCTCTTTAGCTTTTAAGCTAGTAGGGACTATCTCTATTTGTGCTTAAATATGATTGATGACCTCATAATACTCCTTGGATGTGTTACTTAGTCTTTGTTAAAACAAACCAATTTGATATTCATAGTTCTTTACTAATGATATTAGTTTGTGATTCTTCCTTATTTGAAACTTTAACTCCTCTAGAGTATACACCAATTCTACCTCAAGGTTCACTTTAGCCTCTTCTTCATCTGATTCTTCATCATCCATAAGTCCTTTCCCATTTGAGAAACCCTCATTATATATTTATATATAATGAATAGGGTTTAATTATTGTCATGTTAATATTCATTATTGTCATCATCACTATCAAATGAAAATGTGTCACTTACATCAGATGAGTTATTATCTTGTTTGGTATAGAAACTTCTATTATTCTTGAATGACCCTTTCTTACCTTCATACCTCCTAAAATAGTTTTTATTTTTGTTAGGCTTATAGACCTTCTTATCATCTCCATTATTTTCATCATGTTATTCATCATGCTCAGTCTTATCCTTATTAGGACACTTAGATGCAAAGTAACCAATATTACCACAATTGAAACATTTGAAAGGCAACTTGCCCTTGTACTTACCAGATCCAAAACTCAATTTCCTAGAAAACATGGATATTATTTCATAATCAACAAGATTTAAAAATACTTCATCATTAACCTTATTTTATTTTGAATTTTTATCAGTTTTGAATGTTTCTTCCTTCTTGGGAGGCCTTCTTTCATTTTTTCTCATCTCATAGGTAGTCACGATGCCATGAAGCCCATCTATCTCTAACTTGTCCAAATATTGCATCTAGTATACTATAGACACCTTAAAATAAAAATAAGGAGTTAGTGATATCAATACCTTTTGAATAAATTTATATAATTTCAATTCTTCTCCTAATACTTTAATGACATTGATAATTTCATCAACCTTCAATAGGTAAGATGCAATGGTTTCATCTTCATTCATCTTTAGACTTTAAAACTAGATCTAGTGGTTATATAGCTTGAACATCTTCAAATTTATGTATCATTTATATATATTCTTCAATTTTTTCCATATCACTTTATCTTACTCATAATTCATCACCTTCACAAACTCTACCTCTGATATGCCATATAGAATAGCATTCATCTTTCCTTCTTGCCTACTACATTAGTTGGTGGTGTAAGAGGTGGATTTTATCCATCCACAAATAAATACCATATGTCATGGACTATTTAAATAATATATTAATTCATTATTATTCTCAAAAAATCATAATTAGTCCCACTAAAAAATGGAGCCTTGCTAGTAGAGAAACCACATTGAGTTTGTTGACTAGCCATCCTCGCTTCTAGGATCTCATTTAGGAACTAGGCCTGATTCAAAGGACCTAATTTCACACAAAATTTTATAACAAAAATAACTAAGAGGGGGTGAATTATTTTCTTAAAACTTTCTTTCAATTACTCCTTAGCATACATGAACCATCACATCAACATATAGATCAAGTAATTCATAAGCAATCAAATATACAAGCACAAAACAAGATTAAAAAATAAAACATATCATGTATGTGGGAAAAAATCAAGTGGAAGAAAACACATTTATATTTAAAATATAATAAATTTATATGATTAAAAAGATAAAAATTTAATGAAACACCAACCCCAACTAGCTAAGCACCAACCTAGCTAGGCTTTAGAAAGTACCAACTTGCAAGGAGGCACCAACCTCCTAGATGAATCATCACTAAGTCATACACATAATAAATTTTATCACATTAATAAAAAATTATTACTTATATAACATATGATGATAACCTTTTTTATATATTCTCTCTCTTCTACCCCTATCAAACTATCTTTTAGGCTTCTTTGCTCAATGAGTCCTATTCTTGACTTGATTAATTCATGTGACCTTAATTTTCATACAAATAACATCTATATAGTATTCATAATATATGATCTACACTCCTATGATGGTCTAAAATATCTCCTTTTGATCATAATGTGTTATTTCATTCCCATATCACATCCATCACATAATAGGCCTAAAACTACCTTATTTTTATACAAGCCTCTTTCTCATATCACTCTTAGTCAGACATATATTATTTCACACTTGTATTAATCTTTATATATATAATATAAAACATTTAATACATTAATGAATCATTTAAATATGTCATCCACAACTTAAAATACTAAAACCTCTTTTAGGTCTTAAGGAGAACTAATTCAATTAGGCCTTCATTGGAGCACATTACCCTTTGATCTCCTTGGAATAATTTAAAAATACAAATATGAAAATAAAAATTCATATGAAACTCAAATATACCCATAATAATCTCATATTAGGTCCATGATCCTTTTTTATCTTGGACCACCACTTGAAGCACCCCATTAGTATTATTCATAATTAGGCCTATGAACCTACAAAAAGTCTATCAAAAAATTGAATATTGTACACAATATAGTAAAATAATCATGAAAAAAATCACACACATAGACACACATACACACACACACATATAATAAATTAAATCATTGTCATAACCATGTGTTTTATGCTTCACAACTCAGGGTAAAAGGACTCAAACACTTCTCTACAAATAGAACTACCAGATCACTCTAAAACCTAGTCATGAACAAACTGATCTTTAACACCTAAAAGAACTCTTAACATGAATAATAATACTTAAAAAATATAATTTTACATATCTATAAAGTTATTAAATACAAAATTCATGAGTTATAATGTCAAATATTGGTCTTAGAGACCAATCTTTGGCCTTAGTACACATAATCAAACTAGAACTAGACAAGCTAATTGGATTCAACATTTCAAAAACATTCACTAATAATAAAAATGTATAAAAAGTATGGATAAGACATAAAAGTCCCAAAAATACATCATGTGAATTATATAATTCAACCCATGGTATAAGGCCTCAAACTTATCATTGTAACTTGCTTACCCACATCTGTCAGTTTACCTTAAAGCATAATTATGGTGATATTGACCTTCAACACCTTTATAACAACTTTAAAAGACATAAAATATATTAAAATGATCCTATTATATCATTATACGATTATTAGATATAAATATAATTTATTTGAATGGAAAATATTGGTCTTGTAGACCAATCTCATGACCTTGTATCTCTTTATCTCATCTGAGCCAGATAGGTCAACTTGTGAGCACATTTTTAATTATATTTATTGATATCCAAAAATTATACAAAAAATTATCATGTATTAAAATTAATTAATAATATATCCATGCACTTGGTTTCATTAATATACCATGATAACACATTCCTAATCATCTTCTCACTATTGCTTAGGTTTCTCACTATTTGCACCATTAGTCATGTTAGTAGCTAGCTAACTTGGATGATCACTTTAACATATTTTAGGGTTATAACATATCTAAAAACATTCATGTACATGAAAAATTAGTCTAAAATTTCATCCTTCATCCATTTACATATTTTGACTTGGTCAACTCTGACTAGTACAACAAATCTCCAAGAAGTGTGTACTTTCCTATAGGGTCTACTCACACAATTGATAACTCAATCACACTTTAAGGTGACTAAGAGAGTTTAATATAACTTAAAATAACATTTATATTAATTTGAGATAATTATATGCTATTTTGAACAAGATCTTTCACATCAAGTCCTTGTTAGGGTTTTAGAGAGGTTTAACATAGGTTTTGGTGTTAATGATTGTTCAGAAGGAATTTCCCCTTAAATTCAAAACCAATGTATGTATATATTATGTAAAACCCTTTTATATCTATCCTTAATTTCTTAGGTTCCCATGCATAGGTTACACATGTCAATGAACACCTGAAAGTCTTTCTTGGGTTTTGCATGCCTTCATTCTATGTACTTGAGATACCTTAAAACCACTTTTCATGCCTTTGATTGTAAAACATGACCTAAAACTCTATGAAAATTCTTGAAACAACATATAATACCTCTATCCATGCTCACATTATCTAAAACATCCATAAATATAATCATGACCCCCATTAGGCCACACTCTCTCTTTGCTCTCTATACCTTGACCTATAAATCAAATTAGGCCTTAAAGTTGACCTTCATGCCTCTTTCCATGTGTTATACACCTCAATAAAACACTAAAATAACTTTTATTATTATCAAATATATCCATACATCATTCATATTCCCTGATAATAGCTCATGATACCTCATTAGGTCAAGCGGGGTATAAAACTGGTCTAGTTGCATACTTGAACTGAAGGTCTTACCCCTATAGGTTAACCTTGAAACTTTACTTGATTACTATACATATTGATCACATTTCTTACATGATCCTTAAATAATTTCATAACTCTACACATACCTCTTTAGATACATCTTCATGCTCACCATGCATATGCTCATGATATGACTATGCTTATTATGACTAGTATTCTCAAGACACCTTGTACTCAAGAACTAGTACTCAAACATGATTACCTAAATGATATAAAATAATAAAATGCCACAAAAATAATCTCTATTTTATGAACATTTTCTTACGACCTCATATAGACCTAGATCCTCATAACCATGATTTAAAGCTCATTTTACCATCAAACCTTTGTGTGACAATAATGACAACATCAAAATGACCTAAACCATGAAATTTTTCTTAAAATCAACCAATATAAGATATAATAGGTTTCCTTAAAATTATATCTCAATAGAAGATACATTAGGTTGCCTTCAAATTCTCTCTTTGTCACATGGATTCCTTGTCACATCAAGCACACAAACCCATACCTCAAATACCACTCATCATGAATCTTAACCAGATGCACCTTGACATCAATGACATAAACCTTGACATTAATGACAATAGTTATAAATAGTACCTACCTTCCCAAAAAAATCTTCCCTATTCCTCAATACCTCTGATAGAGTTTTTAGTCTACCATGAAGATTGGGTACTTGTGTGAGAAATTAGGTATCAATAAAAGATTTTTTATTATCATTTTCCAATATACTAACCTATCATACTCCAATGGACCTTGACTCTATCATGAGGCCAAATAGGGATTTTGATCTTTGATTAGATAAAAGAGATGTGATATGAATCATGTCTTTTAGTGTGATTTATCTTTTTAGATTTGTATGTTACCTTTTATATCATTAACTTTCGTTTAAATGATTTGGATTTTAACTTTTGTGGATTTTATGATTTACTCCTCCATTAGGATTTATAACAACCAACATGAGTGATAGAAGTGATACACATGAATGAGATTTAGGCTTTGGTTAAAGGGACCTAAGTAATCAAAGATATGACTGACTGAACACTTGGGCTTACCTATGAACCAATATGTTATCTCAAGTTTCAACCATGTTTATGCTTAGTATGTGAAATAAGATAGGGGAATAAAAGGAGATCCAAAGTGGATTGGTAAAATATGATTACAATGATATTAATTGTTTTACCTGATCACATGGTAAAGAAGGATTACTAAAAGGAGCAAGATTTGTATAACCAAGTCACAATAATAAATATCTATGTTATTAAGATAAGGTAGCAAACAATCATGAGAAAAGATAAATACATCCATGAAAATAAATAAAATCATACATATAAGCATGTAATTATGGAAATAATGAAAATAAGTCATAATAAAAGATGAAAACAAATGAAACCATATACAACACAACATGCATAATATAAAGATACATGTGAAATAGATAAGTGAAACAAAATTGGACACATAGTCAAATGATATAAGATATATAAAAGTGAATCACATGACCAATCCAAAATCATAGTGAAGAATAAAGTGAAAGAACACCATGTTATGTTCAAAAATACTAATAAATCTATCAATAAATATTATCCAAAATGTCTGAAATATATCTATGAATATAGATCCTAATGGTAAAAAGAGTCTCATATGTCCTCATGGAAAGATTTGAAAAGACCTCTTATTGAACCTCCTCAACAAAAAATATAGGATTATTAAAGGATTATACTCATGAGGGATCTCATGTGTAGATTACCTAAGGAGGGGAATAAATGATAGAATAGAAATGGCATATGTGGGACATAATGGTGGGACCACTGGTGAAGAAGGAACCATTGGTGAGGGAGAAGAAACAGGGGAAGAGGGAGCCATAAGTGAATAAGGATGAGCCTTCTTATGTAGATGAAATGTGGAAAGTAGAATAACAGGTGCAAGAATGGTCATAAGGTGATCATATATTGTAGAATGTAACAATGATTGGTATGATGGGTATTACACTAGTCCCAAAGATAATATACCACCCCATATTTTGGAATATAATTATATAATAACTTGGGAAGAGGTATGGACTTATCTTTTGGATGAGGAAGGGTAGGATACAATGTGTCAATATATTGCTGAAGCTTCTAACAATGGGTGGAAGAGTGATTATTTATGCCCTGGAAGCAACATATACACTTGCTAGTAGACTTTAGGGATATACTAATAGAATAAGTAGAATTAAAAGCTGAGGAAGGCTGATATAATTGGTATCCTCTATTATAATGGTTGTAAAATTTATTAATATCATAGTAATGTTTATTAACCCATTAGGTGGGTAAACTATCAAATTATGACAAAGTAAGAAGGCTATCACTGAGGGAAGGTGGGGCTAGTGTAGAGACTAGGCTATCATCATCTGAAGGAGAAATAGAATTAGATGTGAGATGGGGTTAAAATAAAGGTAGAACAAGAGTAATAAATATAATAGGCTCATATGAGGGTGAATCAAGATGTGTATAAGGCTTAAGAGGAGTATAAAACATCTCTAAGGGAAACAAGCTAGAAATATCCTAATATCTAGAAAAATGATAAGGATCGGTCATAACATGATCCATGAACATGATCCAAAGAGGATATACTAAAAATATAGGTTTACCATGTGATTTATCCATATATACCATAAAAAAGGAAGAATATTATATTTAGGCATTATGAAAGATGGAACACAATAAGATGAAATAAGAGATTGTAACAAAGAATTATGATATCTAAAAATATTAGCATCTCTATCCTAGATAATTCCTCCCATAAATGGATTATATAAAGTATAACCATAATCATAATCAAGTTTATTAAGGTTGATTTTATAGGTAGGTATGATATTTTCATCATAAGTTACATGATGAATAGAATGCCTAGTCTTGGTTAAGACCATGATTGTGTCATCGATAGGGGGTTGATGGGAATATGGCTACAAGGATGGTAGAATATATCAATAAGATGAGGGAAGAGATTTCATATGGATAATCATCATATGGATAATCATCATCATAATCTTGGAGGTTAGGTGGTAAGTTCTTGATGAGGTTAGGGTAACCATGATAACCTTGGGTAAAGTTGATAGAATAATTGAAATGTTGAGATTCTTAGAATGAGATATGAGGTAAGGGTTCAAGGGTTGAAATTTTAAAGACACCACATTCTTGGAATTATTATACATTCTAATTTTTTGTGTTTCCATAGATCATATAGATAGAACAATTTTGGGGGAATTTGTTGCATTGATAGGCAAATTAGGTGGCAACCCTCATGCAATGTCTAAGTTCTGCTAGGTAAGATGTTATAAGAAAGGAGAAAGTTAAATATCATAACTTCCACTTGAATAGTGATAGGAGGGATGTTAATATAAAACCACATGTAACCTAAACGAGGCATTTGCCTTCTATCATAACCTTGACATGTACTATTTGTATACTTAAGATTTCACTCAAAATATCCAAGGGTTTTGATGAAATCAAGGGAGGCACACAAATGCCTAAAACCTCATCAATCAAAACATGCTTAACCTAGATATCACCAATTTAAACACTAATAAATAGTGGAAGATCATCCACACAAAGCAAAATCTCATTTAGAATCATGGATGTGATAGGAAAATTAAGGGAAAGATAAGTGTCCATTATTTCATCAATGTGTATAGACATCTATTTGCATTATTGTAATATACTATCCTTAGACCCAGACAAGGTAGTTTCATGTCCTCCTAGGGGAGGATGAGGGATGTTCATTTCAGATAGTAATTTAATTAGACAATTATGATGATGGGGGGAAGTTTTCTTGATTTAAAGAAATGGTATTTGAGATGGGAAATGAGAGAGTTTTACTATGGGGTTTCATTCATCATTAGTATGAGGGTATTTCTAGGTAGAGTTGCATAATTTTGTAGGATATTATAGGAAGGAGGATTAGACATTCATTAAAAATTATGTTTATAATATGTAGTTGGTTTATTTTTAAGACAAATAGGTTGGTTGTCTTTAAGATATGGGATAGTAGATTTAGGTATTACTTGTGATTGAGTTGAAGAGATACTATGGGAAAGTTGAGGAATGTTGTTGATGGGTGTAGATGTCAAGGAGATAATAGAGATGGTGTGAGATTTAATATGTAATTTAGGTGTTTTAAGTTCTTCTTGAAAATATATAAGGTCTTCTAGCCCCAACTTTGTTAGATAATATTAGGAAGAATCTTAGATAATGCAAAATGTTTAGGAGGTTTGGTGTATGGGTGTTGTATTATAATCAATGAAAGCAACTACCCTTAAAATTTTAGTCATATTTACCACATTTTACTTATAATTTTGTTTTATAAGACTTTTAACATTATTTTTGACTAGTCTTATCAATGTTATCTTGATGATTATGAAGATGATATTTATATATGACAAGATGAGCATTAGTTTGGTTTAAAGATTTATTTTATTTGTGTTTCATGAGGTTTAAATGATATGTCATATGCTTCTTGGTTCTTATAAATGAGTAAATCATGGTTAAATTTTGGGCTAATAATAAAATACATAGCTATATTATGTAATTGTCTACATTTCTTGTGAGAATGGCACCAACTTACATGAAACCAACAATTTTTTTAGATCATATCATAATTTCATAGGATGAGTGGGGTCAAGATCTTATGGTAGAGGCATTGGTAGATGATTTTTAATCTCAACTAATGATAATGGTTTATGGATTTTGATGTTGTTTGTTTTGGAAAATATGAGATTAGGGGTGTTGTTTGGAGGGGGAACATGTTTTATAATATTGTGGGAGTGATGGATTAAATATTATGAATAGTGACATAAGAATCAATGACACCATAATTGGTATCATGATGGTTTTTATTTTTAATGATCATCTAAGTTCCCACAGGAGGTTGGGATGGTTCAAATTGGTGTATGAGAAAATATTGGCACTTATCTTGGTCAAGGGCATCTTCTAAACTTATTGAAAAGAGAGTCCTAACCTGATATTATAACTTGGGGTAAAGAGCATAATTAAATATATGAAATATATTATCATCTACCATGTTATGCTCACACTTATTAGGTAAGATATTCCATCATTTTATGAAATCTTATGTTGTTTCAGTTTCAAGTTATTTATAATTGATAAAGCGAGCCAAAATATTCTTGGGGAGATCACTAGTTTGAAACTCTTATACTAAATAGTTAACTTGATCTTCCAATCTAGTGTTATAATTGGATTTGAGTTTATTGTACCAATTTAAAGTGTCTCTAGAGAGTGTTTTGGCTAATATATTGGTAACAACAAAGGTATTAATTTTAACCCAATACTTATAGAGATTATCAAATGTTATGAATGTAATGTGGGATCAGTTGACCCATTATGATTAATGGTAGGTATAAGAGGTTCATTTTGGATACATTCTATCATTTTATTAACAAGTGGTGGTTTAGGAAAGAGGTTAATATGGGAATCCCTAAGGAGGGGTGGGGGTAATTTGATGTTTCACTCCCCATGAAAACTATTCAAGTTGATTTTGAAGGTGAATGATATGATTTTGTATCTACATAATTTGATTAGCATTATTAGTTTGAAAAGTGTTTATTTTATTGAGAGTATGAAAAAATAGTTGATGGGTTTGAGCAATATGTTGATAGTTTTAATATCATGCAAAGCATTGACATTGTTATTAATGACTTGGGTTACACTATGAGTAGTGGCATACATGACGCTAGTGGTGTGATAAACATTGGTAGAAAAGGAATCACTAATAGCATGATTGGTATATGTATAAAAACATACACTATTAGAAGGATTGACATTAGAATAAAAAGAAACACTAGTATAATAATTAAATTTGGTATCAAATGATGCATTAGTGGCTTGATTGAGGAAGAGGGGCCTTAAAAAAGGCCCATTATATGTTTAACCTACCATGCTAATAAAATACTTGGAATGGAGGCTAAAGATATCATATAAGAATAGGTCATAGTGTGGGAAGGATTCAAAATATAAGGGAAATGTTGAGAAGTAAAGAAGGTTTCACTCCCAAATCCAAGAGAGAATGTAGGGGAGGGTTAATGGGTTCTTCTTCTTGATAACCTATCATGAGATTGTAAATAGTTGAAGGGTCCTTTCCACTATGTTGAGGATTTTTTTAATAAAGGAGAGTATTTCAGGTGTGTACTCTAATTTAGGATCATATTATAAGGATAAAAGAGTATTAAAAACTAATTATGAATGAAGAGGAGTCCTATAATTAGTATTATGTGTGGCAACATGCACATTGCTTTCATCTAAAGTAAAAGACATAACATATTCTCAAGGAAACCTATTGGGATTGGTAAATATCATCATGTTTGTTGGATTCAACTATGTATTATCTTGAAAATAAAAGTTCATGATGAGAAAAGGAGGCTAAAATGGTGATGAAAATATACAATCAGAAAACAAGATATAGGAGTCAAATTGGTTGACTATGTTTTGTAAACTAGGGAACATGATAGAGAAAAAGAAAACATAGTCATACATGTCGACTATATATTACTAAATAAGGAAAATTCTAATAAATAATAATACATAGTTGGATAGGTCAACTATGTGCTTCTTAGACAAGGGTTGAATGAGAATATAAGGAGATATAGTTGGATAGGTTGACTGTGTACTATAAGCAAAATAGATAAATATCCTATAGGAGTAGGTATCAATAGAAATAATAGTGTTATTAAATAGAGAAAGGTTTTGTAAGATAATTCTGAAGAAAAATGAAATTAAACACACAAGTAATTGGATTAGTGTGATTGATCTAATTTGAACACACAACACAAACCTCACACTAATGTTGGTCAATGCAAGTTTTTCAATATATAATACAATGAACAAAGAGGAAGGAAAAACTTGAAATTAAATGCCAACTAATTGTTCATACTAATTGTTAATAAATTATAATGAAGCTTAATTTCAATTTGATAGGGAAGTTGATTGCAAGAAGGACCTAAAAAGAAATATAAGGCTAGTTTCAATATGTTTAGGGTAAAAGGGATTTATATTGGCAATGATACTATCTTGGTATTGGGGCCTATCCTTCACTTCACAATTTTACAATGATAAGAGTGTCATGGGATTTTATAATATATACCATCAACCATGTGTTTATGATTGTCTATAGAACGAAGTTGGCTTCCCCCTTAGTGTTGAAATACAAGTAGCTAAATCTTGGGAAGAAAAATATTTAATGCTTTTTGAATGTAAAGTGATTTGTAAGTGTGTGAAAAAGATAAATATAGTGTGAATAAATTCATAATTTGAAAAACCAACTATTTAATCTATGTTCATTCCTTTAAGCATGAAATCAACTAAAAATAAATGGTGAATTAATTACTAGAAAATATAGGTTAATTCCTTGATTGAGAAGAGTACAAAGTCAGTTCAAGTGACACTATATGTAAATAGTGTAAATAGAGTCAATTAGGTTGAAATTATTTTATAGAATTAATATATATAATAACTTCGTTAAATAGGTTGACTATGTATTCAAGATATAAGACAAGCTACAAAACTATGTCAACAGGTCAACCTCGTTGGTTATAGGGCTAAAGTTTTATAAAATGCAAACTTGGGAAAATAGTATTGAAAGATGAAAACTAAAATGATAGAAAGAGAAATAATGAAGTTGGATGGGCTTGAAGATGTTTAGATTTAAAATTTTTATGTTATGATGTTCAAATGCTAATTTAAAATTCTACTAATAGGGTCAATTAGATCAATAGAGTTTACAAAAATGGTATGTTAAAGAAGTTATGAATAGAGCTGACTAACTTGACTATGTTTGTAGACCTATATGATGAAATAATATAATTTAAAAATAGAGTCAATTGGTTAGACTATGTAAATTTAGAGATGAAAAACAATAATATGCCAAACTAATAGATATAGTAACCTATATTTTGTGAAGACCTACACAAATAGAATAGAGTCATTTTAGAGTGACTTTGTTAAACATATACACAAATGTTATAACTATACCAACTAGTTCGATACAATACTACACAAATAGAAAAATATATTATGATGACTAAATGAGAGTGTGAAATAAAACCTATAAGGGTTTGATTAATGTTAAGTTCACTAGAATGTATATAAATAGAAATGAAACTAATCTATTAACCAATCCTAACTCAGAGAAGATAAATCCTACTTACACTTCTGATTGTTGATACATTATATATTTGGGTTCATGAACATGATGGATCTTCTAGACCTAACCAAGGGATATATTACCATAATAAAATTATTAGAGAGGGTTCTAAAACCTTTAGTCAAGCTACACTATGCAATAACCCTAGATAGGTCTTATGTTTTCATATTCACAAAGTAAATGAAAGTCTAATCTAGTGCCCAACAAAGGTAATAAACATGAAAAATAAACATGGATAGAAGATATATATACATGTCAACATATAGGAAATATTCATTTATGAGATATAAGTACAAATGAAAATTTATCTACCATTATAAAGGAAGAACAAAGTTAGGAATACTTACCTTTGATGATGAACCTTGCAAACCTTAATCTCTCCCTTAGCCAAGGTGATTCACAAGAGGTTATTTTTTTATGTTAAGATAATAAATATAAGTCACCTATAGGTTACAAAACTTTGTTATTCATCCAAAAGACTTCTCCACATGATAATATTCATAACTACAAAGAAAGTATTGAAACCCTAAGTTATGCTCCTCAAGTAGAATGGTGGATAAGAAGATGTGAAATATATTATTATTATTATTTTTATTATTATTATTATTATTATTATTATTATTGTTGTTGTTGTTGTTGTTGTTATTATTATTATTATTATTGTTATTATTATTATTATTATTATTATTATTATTATTATTATTATTATTATTCTATTCTCTTTAAATTATGGAAATGGATGTGTATATATAGTTGAGTCTAACCCCAAACCTTTTTAAAAGTTTAGCCAACAGGGTCAACCCAATTGACTCTATATCATTATTGATTAAAAAAATTAGGTCTTGGTCTAGATCAGCCAGGGATAGACCTAGACCTTAAATATGTTTTTATCAATTTGATTACAGGGTTGATGGGGTTGATAGTGTAACATAAAACATCAAAAATGGTTTTAGGCTTAACAAGGGCATAATGTTGGTAGAAAATGGTTGGAAGAGTGTGCAAGAGATGATATAAGGCTTAGGGAAGTGTTTTAGGACATGCTTATGTAGATATCAAGTGGTATTATAAGGACAACAATCTTATGAAACACCAATGGTCTTCACACACCTTTCCTAGTGCAACATTTAATGTGTGCACTTAGAGAGAATTAGACTCAATAGGTTCCAATAAGAGAGAAAACATTAGTAATTGATAAAAGTATGAAAATATTATGTGTATACACCAACCATACACAACAAGGGCACTAAAAATCCAACTAAATAGAATAATATATTGTAAATCAAACATGCCTAATGTAGAACACAAATGAATGAAACTAATTTGAACAATAAATAATAATGTGAAATAAATGGTTGGAATATTAAATAGGTTGTGGATGAGTATATTTATATCCTGGATTGTAAGTAAGAAGTGGTTATTCAACATGTCTATCATGAAGGAAACAAGGTTGCTAATTGGTTCACCCACAAGGGAGTCAGCTCTTCTAGTTTTATTAGCTAGAATATGAGAGACTAATTACCTTAGAATATTTTTTAGAGGATTGAAGAGGAATTTCTTATTTAATGTTCAAAATGTTTGATAATGTGGATGTCTTCTCCACTTATAAAAATAAAGTTCATTAGAACTTTATGGTTAAGTGTCTTTGTTTTACTATGTTACTTTTTAATCTTACTTCACTTACTCTCCTCAAAGCACCTACTGAGAAGTTTCTATATTCAATTGTAAGAAGACAATGTCATTTTAAGACTTTTCAAAATTAGAAGCACATCAATAACAAGTTTGAGTGGGCTGACACAAGACACTCAAGGTAAACTATCATTTTCAATTTGAGGAGCCCAAAAAACCACTATTTTAGGTTGAAGAGCTATAGGTATATCATCTATTTTTCATGGGTATTATTAACATAATAGAACCCAAGATGATTGAGGAGGTGAAAAATAATGAATAAATTTGGGATATCCTCCAAATAATGGGAATGAAAAATTTTATGTGGAGAATATATGGTCATGACAAACATGTCTCGACCTTATTTACTGATTCTTAGGAAAACATAAATTTGAACATCAATGGAGTATTGCTTGATATCTCTAAAGAATTGATTGCTCACATCATAGGACTAGATATGGAGGTAAAAAAAGTTTATAAAATGGGTATAGATTACAAGTAGGATAAAATCAACTTTCTTCTATAAGGATAAAATTTGGATGTGCTACATAATGGGTTTGATCGTGAATCCTTACCAAGACCATATGGAGATGTGGCTTTCCATCTCATGCACTATATCACTTTAGAAGATAGGTTTAATGTTGGTTATTTGTATCTATTCATATTTGTCAATTACTTTAGGCATTTAATACCTTTGAGTCTACCATTCTATATTATGCTTTCTATGGAAACCTTCACTGAAAAGGTTAAAAAGGGTAAATACATGGTTTCTAGGCATGAAGGAATAATTTTGCCCATCCATAAATATTTCAAAAGGATGAATCAAATTACACATAAACTTCTAAAACCCCATAAAAGTAAAAATGGATTTAGGAAAGTGAAGAATATTTGTATAAAGTATCCAAAAAGTAATACTTAAAAGGATAAATAATAGAGTACCACTAAGAACCCACCAAAATCTCAAGGCTTAAGAATTAAGACACATTTAAGAAGTGTTGCTAGGGATCCTCTTGATTCTAGTTATAAGGTTACAAACATTGAAAAATAGGGCTTTTTGCTAGGTAATCCATCACAATTGAGGTAGTGCCTAAGAGTAAATAAGAGACAAATAGATAGAAGGGGCCTAAAATAGAGAAAAATAATTCTAAAATTAAAACAAAACTATACAATAACAAGAGGAAATCAAGGTATGGACCTAAGGAGAAAGAGTGGAATAGATAGGTACCTAATCTCATGATCAAAATTAAAATTTCAATCCCATGGTTGACTCTATTAAAGGTAAGAAAAATAATGATAAAATTGAAGAAGAATTAGACTTTCAAAAACTGATAATGAGGTGGTTTATGATAGAATTGTCTAAAATCAAAGGAAAAGTGAAAATACTTCAAGAATATAATGATAAATTGATACAAAAATAATATAATAATGATCAAAGCATGAAAATTCAAGGGCTTAAATATAGGGTTAGTTTCTTATAATGTGAAAATGAAAAATTTAAAAACAACATCAATATTTTAGTTAATTACAATAAAGCAACCATGCATGAAGGGATTCAGAATGTGGAGAATTTAAGATCACACATAGGAGAATTGTTTGGCATGAGGATATCTTCTAAGGGAAATTTAAAAAAAAACATTCAATGTAATGAATTATCTAAAGACATAGACAAGTAAAAGTTACTTCTTCATATTGACTCAAACCTAAAATGCATAAAAAGCTTTTTGGAAGGATGTTGTTGGAAGCATGGATATGTAGAAGGTTTTTTGTTCTTTTATAGTTGATTTTTATTTTTAGTGTTTCTTTTACAAATTTGAGGATATATTTTGGTAGTATTTTAGATATTTTTGTCACTATTTTATTCTATTTTTCTTGGGGACTTAGTTAGTAATTATGTTCTTTTTTTGGGTTCTCTCATTCTAGGGTTTGGGGTCCCTAGTTAATAAAATCCCCAAAATTAAGCTTAATAAAAAATAATACGAGATAAAATAATAAATAAATAGATATATAAATAGTTGGTATTTGACTTATTTAGGTTATGACAAATACTAATAATGAAAAAAAAAATGGGTTCTAGAATAGTTTATAATAACTCTTAAGGTAGGCAATGATATGAGATAATTCCTAGTTTTATATGACCCAATAGTGGATGTGACTAGTTCCATATAACTTGAAATAGGTTAACACTCCCAAAAATAATCAAATTTATCTAAAAATGGATTTGAAGATCCATGTGGTTTGAAACTCCCTAAAACCCATTGTCAACAACAAATATCCAAAAACATATTTATGATAAGTAAAATGATACATGCAATTGTTATAATATTCTCTCCTCTAATCTAACCGTAATCCAACCACTTTATCTATAAATACATACAAAAATAATGAATATATGCAAAGTTAGTGGTTGGCCCCTCTAAGTGGGGGTTTCTCTACATATCAAGATAATAATTAAGTCCCATTTAGTTCCATTCATGAGAGTGACCCATCCCAATGAGTGAGAGATGCCTCAACCCTCTCTCATTATGATATTAAATGAAACTATATGCTCTTTTAATAATGCAATCATTATTTTGGTGTAAATATACATCTACAAAAATTTAATAAATAGAAAGTGAAATGAAGGAAAAATATGTGAGCAAATGCTTGACACGTGTGTGATAAATATGATTAGTGTGCATGTAATTAAATTAATTAGGGTACATGTGTCTATGTAGGCATATTTGAATTAAAATTGAAAAAAATTATTATATGAGTCAACCATGAAAAAATGTGAAATCCTAAAATTAATGCAAGAGAAAACATGAAAAAATGACATAAATGACTAACAAGAAACTTGACCACTTTCATTACATATAACAATGATCAAAAAAATTGAGGAGTTGTATAAATCCTCTATATCTAATTTAGCATCTCCACATAATTTGGATCTATCACAAACACTAATATGCAACACCCTTAAAAAAATAAATGGATGTGGGTCACAAGATTGCCTTTTTTAACACCCCTAATATTATAAAAAACTTGTTGTATATTATTTTTTATAATACATTAATACAATTGATTTTAAAATTAGGGTTTTAGCTAGATTTTTACTTATTTGCCTGGTTTTTGTTAGGGTTCTTAGTATTATTTCTAGGTTTTTGCCTAGAATTTATAATGGGGTTTTGGTTGGGTTTTTTGTTAGAGTTATGTTGAGATTTATACTAGGGGGTTTGCTAATATTTTGGCTAGTTTTTTTGCCTAAAATTTATATAAAGGTTTTACTTTTATATTCTTGCCTAGGGTTTCATATAAGATGTTAACATGAGATTTTTACTAGGGTTTTATTTAATATATTTTATTCGGGTTTTATATAGGATTTATGCTAGTAATTATTTCTTTTTGTTTATGTTTATATCTATTTTTTCAATAATTAAGATGAATATAATTTTAGAAATTAATTATGAAAAATTACATATCTCTATCATTCAATTTCTAAGGGGTTCCACACACTCTTCTTATTTCTCTTTTAGCAAATTGGTCTATTCAAATATATGTATCTATTGTCTCCAAAACTCTCTTTTTGAGAACTCATCTACATATTATTTTGTAGATGCCATTCTCCTTTCTCCTCTTATTGAGTTGTTCCTTCGACTAAATTTTTTACACTTTTTATCTCTTTATGTATTTTTTATTTCCTTCCTATCAACTATTCTATCACACTATCCTTTTCTTTGCTCCCTATTCTAAAAATAACAATAGTGGGGAAGATGGATGGGCCTTGTCCTATTTAGTTTTAATTGTAGTGTTTTTTTTTCATTTCAAAACCAATGCAAGTTATGTTAGGTTTCCAATGCATTTTTAAAATAAAAAATCATTATTAAAAATTATTAATGATGTTGAGACATAAGTTGATTTTTTACAATAAGAATAATAATAATTATCTTAAATTAATTTATGGATAAGGGGGAATTAATAATAACTTAGGTTAGGGACATTAGTAAGAGACTTATGTTAATTTAAAGAATTTATTAAGGAAAATAAGTTAATTTTATAAATTAGTAAAAAAAATAGGTTAATTTTTAGACAAGAGGGAAATTAGTAAGAGACTTAGGTTAATTCAGAGATAAGGGGAAATTAGTAAGGGACTTAGTTTAGTTTGGGGATAAGAGGGACATTATATGGGGTAAAGGGTAAATTAGTAAGGGACATAAGCTAATTTTGGGAAAATAGGAAATTAGTAAGAGAATTATGTTAATTGATGAAATTCCTAATTTAGTTTAATCTATTTTTATTTTTTAGATTGCATGTAAATTATTTGAAAAAAATTGTAAATTGTTTTCTTCTTTTTTATTTTTTAAGTTGAATACAATTGTCTAAAAAATTCTAAACTATATTTTTTTTCTTGATTTTAGTTTAATTTTTAGTGTTCCTCATTGTATTTAATAGTCTTAACAATCAAACCAAACAAATATTATTTTTAAGTCAATAAAATAAAAATTTGACTATGTAAATAAGATTAAAGACATTCATTCAAATACAGATGTAGAGAGGGGAATAGTTTGACCTCCTAACATGAATAACCCCAGTTGGTTAATATTTTTTTATGGTTGGATTGAAAATAATATAAAAGAGGTATTAGTTGAGTTAAATTTTTAAATAAAATGTAAAAACTTGTGAAATTTTAAGACTTAACTAATTATATATTTTTTATTTATTGTAATTAATATAGGGGTAAAGGCTATCTAGCAGAAAGTTGAAGAATCAGGAATAACTAAGGTATTATTGTGATTCATCACTTGTGGCAAATAATCTTTAAAAAGGTTGGATTTAAGTTTGTTAGTGTTTTTACACAATTTTTTGAGTTTTTTTATAAATAATATTATACCTCATTTTATGACATAAATTTTATTTTAGGAGTAATGATATTATTTTAGGGTGACCAAAGAAGTGAAAAAAGTTGAAATAAATGAGATGGGACATAGAGGCTTTTGACATGTGGGCCCACAAAATTGTTTTTATGTGAGTAAGAGATTTAATATTTTAATCACTCAAATTTGGTAATGAATACTTTATCATTTTAGTTTTCGCCCACTTTCAATTTAATTAACTTGAACACTTAGTCTATACCTATTTGTCTATCTCACTCTATCCTAATTAGTTATATAGACCTATCTATTTCTAAGTTATTATCTTATGCCTATAAAAATGTTCTAGGTTATTTAAAACCTTAAAAAAAATGTTAGGTTGTGGAGCTAAAAGCTTCAACCTTTGCAAACTGAGGAACAGATGGTTGCTGAGTTCTACAGGAACCGGCGTCGGCAGCAGGACCGACGTCGACAGGGACCAGTGCAGAAGGCCACCGGCGACGGCAGGAAGTCGGCCGACGTCGGCAGAACCAGACAAGCAGGGACTGACGTCGGTCGCCTGTGTGTTCCAGAACTGCTCGTTTCACGGACAGTTAGTTAAGTGAACAAAGAGTTTGCATGTTGAGACCAGTTAGAGTCTTGTGCTGCGAGGACTATTGTCTAAATTAAGAGTCTAAGTTATTGTTTGAGTTAGGAATCTATTTATAGACCCATTGGCATGTATTGTATAAGGCATGAGATAGAAAGGAAGAGTTCCTTCTAGTTGTAAGATCTGTGAGTTGCAGGTTGTTGCAAGCTCATTGGGGATCTACATGTAAGTTTGGTCTTTGAATTGCAGGTTGCAGGTTCATGAGAGATCAGCTTGAAGTGCTATAGAGTGCTTGATGTACCGGCAGGGTTATTACTGACTGGTTGGTGAGGTGAACACCAATTCTGTGTGTGAGTTGGTTGTTGGGACCGTTTTTTTGTGTAGGAGAGTGTGTGTGAGAAGAATTACTGAACACTTGAGGTGTGGCGAATCTCTGTAAGGTGAAAGAGTGTGGCGGCTCTTTGTTGTATTCTTTTCTGTTAGTGTTAATACAAGATAGTGTATTGTCTCTCATATTCTGTGCTATTGGTGAATTCTAGTTACTTGTGTTTCTGGTTATTTCCGCATATTCAATTGCTTATACTTGGTAATCATACTGTGCTTTTTCTGAGAAGCAAGATCCCAACTAGTGGCATCAGAGCATGTTTGTTGTTCTAGATTCCTGACAACTGGTATCAGAGCCTTGGTTGTAAGTTCTTAAGCTTGATACCATCAATCGGTATCAGAGCTTTTGGTTGGGATACTAACAGATTGGTGTAGATCTGGGTAGTGTGTTTTGATTACAGGTTACTCACAGGGTTTCTGTTTGAGTGGGAGTTGAGCAATGACAGAAAGCAGTCAACTACGAATGGAAAAGTTCAATGGCAAGAACTACCAATTATGGAGGATGCAGATTGAGGACTATCTGTATCAGAAAGATTTGTACTTACCGTTGGGTGGGGTTGCTAGCAAACCCTTGGATATGAAAGATGAAGAATGGGAGGTTCTTGATCGGAAGGCTCTGGGATCTATTAGATTGAGTCTTGCATCATCTGTGATTTCCAGCTTATCACAGTGTAAGACAACGGTGGAGTTGATGGAATCTTTGGCAAATTTATATGAAAAACCCTCAGCTTCGAATAAGGTATTTCTTATGAAGCGCTTATTTAATTTGCAAATGTTGGAAGGTGGATCTGTTCATAGCCATCTTAGTGATTTCCATGGTTTAGTAAACCAGTTAAGTTCAGTCAATATTGTATTTGATGATGAAATAAGAGCTCTCTTAATCTTGTGTTCATTACCTGAAAGTTGGGAAGGTATGGTAATGGCAGTTTCTAACACTGTGTCCCCTTCAAAAGTCTTAAAAGTGGATGATATTGTGAGTGTGATCTTGAATGAAGAGATACGCAGGAAAAGCACAGGTGAATCATCTGGAGATGCTTTGAGTGTTGAAGGAAGAGGAAGGCCAAGAGAGAAGATAGAGCGTGGGAGATCAAGGTCGAAGACGGGCAAGAGATCCAAGTCCAGGTATGGCAGAATAACCTGCTGGAAATGTGGAAAGCAAGGGCACTTAAAGAGAGATTGCAGATCGGGTACAGATCAGCATGAAGAACATGAAGAAGAAGCAGATGCTGCAGGTTACATTGCACAGGATGCTCTGGTATGTTCTTTGGATAAAGTAGAATCTTGGGTATTAGATTCTGGTGCCTCTTTTCATGCATCCCCACATAGGGAATTTTTTCATGAGTATGTCCAGGGAGATTTTGGAGAAATTTGTGTAGGGGATGGTAAGTCTTGTCAGATTGTTGGCAAAGGCAAAGTGAAGCTGAAACTGCAGACAGGTAACACATGGGTGTTAAAGGAGGTCATGCACGTCCCAGTTCTGAAGCGGAATCTGATTTCTGTTAGAAGTTTGGGTGAAGAGGGTTGCACAGTAACTCTCACAGCGGACTCTTGGAAGGTTACCAAGGGTACACTTGTTATAGCTAGAGGTAAGAAAGTAGGTACGCTTTATCTATCTACTTGTTTTACTGATTCTTCTTCTGGGTTATCTACTTCAGCTGTAGATTCAGAGATGTGGCTTGATAGGCTTGGTCACATAGATATGAAGGAGATGCTGGTTCTTGAGTCAAAGGATATGCTTTCGGATTTGGAAGGCATGGATCGTGGTTTCTGTATGCAAAAGAAAAAGGTGAGATTTCTTGAGGAATCCGATGTTAGTGACAAGAACAGGAAAGCCTTGGTTTTCAAGGAGAAGGTGACGGACAGAGTTTAGCACAAGGTGCAGGGGAATTCTGAGCAGAGCAAGGGTGTTTTGGACAAAGGTTTGATCCAAAAGGAGCTCGCGGGAAAAAGTCAGGTCTCACAAGAAAAACACAGAGACCGACGTCGGCAGGAAAACTGGCGTCGGTGTCCAGATAGGGACCGATGTCGGCTATGTGCAGCCTGACTTCGGTGACTCGGGGTAGACAGAGACCGGCGTCGGCCAGGGGAAAATGACGTCGGCGGAGAGGCAGTCGCAGGGAACCGACATCGGTCGGATGTAGACTGAGATGTGACCGGCATCGGTCACTGAGACGAATTTTGGGTGGACAGCAAGCTGTCATGGAGTCTCAAGCGCCCATATGGAGGAATGAAGGTGTAAGTAAGTTCTTAAATTCATCATTTCCCTTCTTTACACTACTTGTTGCTCACTCATGGCATAGGACCAGGGAGTTATTGAAGAAGCAGAACAGGTAGATCCAGGAAACAGTGGGAGCTAGGCTTGAATGAGGATGTGATTCCTTGGAGGAGAACCAAACAGGTGTTTTGGGTAGTGTTGCCAGCTGGAAGTAAGCACTGAGAGACGAATGGATGTTAAGGATGAAGAAGAGTGGAATTGGATACGTGAGATGGAAGATCAGGGTATTTGATCTTATATTAGCTGCAGGGCAATGGAGGTTTGTTCATTGTGTTTCTCTTTACCAGGTTGGATAGTATTAGCTACACTATCCTATTTTCTGTATGATGTGCTTGTTGCAGGGTTACATATACAGGTATTGCTGAACTAAAGGTAAAGCTAGTTCAGGTGTTTGTCATGGAGGATCTGGGAGCAGCAAGATTCTTTGGCAAGAGTGTGTTCTAGAGACATGGTAGGTCATTTGTGACTTTGTTTCAGGATGATTGTGTGGAACCGGTTAGCACACCGATGGTTAGACAGTTCATAGAACAGGTGTCTTGATTCACATAATGAGGTTGAGTGCATGGTATGTACTAAACCTGAGTTTTCCCAAGCAGTGGGAGCTGTCACAAGTTAGGAGCCAATCTGAGAGAGAACCATTGGAGGTCAGTTCAGTGGATTCTTACAGGGACTAGTAGCAGGTGCACATGCTATGCAAGTTCAGGGTTATTTCTACATGGTTGTAGATGTGGATGTGGCAGGTAATTTGGATGACAGGTTTTGCACCATGGATTTTGTGGTGGTTGGTCTTCAAGGATGATTTTGAAGATGGATACATAGCCAAGGTAACAAACTAGACGGTGTACAGGTACATGTACAGGTTGCAGCTGTTTATCTCCAAGTGGGAGATTGTTAGGTTGTGGAGCTAAAAGCTTCAACCTTTGCAAACTGAGGAACAGATGGTTGCTGAGTTCTACAGGAACCGGCGTCGGCAGCAGAACCGACGTCGGCAGGGACCAGTGCAGAAGGCCACCGGCGATGGCAGGAAGTCGGCCGATGTCGGCAGAACCAGATAAGCAGGGACCGACGTCGGTCACCTGTGTGTTCCAGAACTGCTCGTTTCACGGACAGTTAGTTAAGTGAACAAAGAGTTTGCATGTTGAGACCAGTTAGAGTCTTGTGCTGCGAGGACTATTGTCTAAATTAAGAGTCTAAGTTATTTTTTGAGTTAGGAATCTATTTATAGACCCATTGGCATGTATTGTATAAGGCATGAGATAGAAAGGAAGAGTTCCTTCTAGTTGTAAGATCTGTGAGTTGCAGGTTGTTGCAAGCTCATTGGGGATCTACATGTAAGTTTGGTCTTTGAATTGCAGGTTGCAGGTTCATGAGAGATCAGCTTGAAGTGCTATAGAGTGCTTGATGTACCGGCAGGGTTATTACTGACTGGTTGGTGAGGTGAACACCAATTCTGTGTGTGAGTTGGTTGTTGGGACCATTTTTTTGTGTAGGAGAGTGTGTGTGAGAAGAATTACTGAACACTTGAGGTGTGGCGAATCTCTGTAAGGTGAAAGAGTGTGGCGGCTCTTTGTTGTATTCTTTTCTGTTAGTGTTAATACAAGATAGTGTATTGTCTCTCATATTCTGTGTTATTGGTGAATTCTAGTTACTTGTGTTTCTGGTTATTTCCGCATATTCAATTGCTTATACTTGGTAATCATACTGTGCTTTTTCTGAGAAGCAAGATCCCAACTAGTGGCATCAGAGCATGTTTGTTGTTCTAGATTCCTGACAAAAAATTGTACAAACATTCTAGATCCTAAAATCTACATATTCTACTTTATAATAAGATTGATTGGTAAGTGATAATAGTTGTAATTAATTATATAGTTGATCGTATCCTTCAACCTAACAATGATAAATTTTAAAATTTAGATCCTCCCTTACAAGTTGGTCTATAGTTTTTTGATAGGAAACATGAGGTTTTATCCCTATGGATTACTATAAGGACACATCCAAGTCACCTATAAATTCTAATATTGAGAGACACTAACACCATTTTACACTAATAAAACCTTCCCTATTATTTCCAAATCTAATTTTTTCATTTGAATAAGTTTGTATCCAAGTCAAGATCATGTTTTATCCAAGAGAAATAAAATAATTATAAATTATTCAAGCCATCTCTAGATGTATATATGTATTCAAAAGAACACAATTGCACAAAACATTATATGTGGGTGAGATTTTCCTCTTTAGAGTATTGGATACATACGAAATAATCAATAATCATGGGGTGATTAGGGTTATCTGATCATATTACACTCATCCATTTTATTATTTATATATTTTTATTTATTGCAAGACTTATTATTATTTAAACTTTGAAAGAATTATTTGTAGGTCATTCATTCACATTCAAAGGTCATTTTTTATATAGATGTATGTTTTAAGAAACCATAGATAATCATGCTCTAATTTCCCTAATTTATAGTTGATGACATAATCTATCATTCAAGGACAATAGTGATAATCAATCTTTTCCCCTTTTATATATTCCTATCCTTCACTAATTTTAGTTAGAGTTCCAATGCTAATTGAAGAATCAATCTCTATTGATTTATTTTAGTTGTCTATCAGTTTCATACAATCATATCATAGACAATAAATATCTAAGTATTTTATTTTTATCATAATTAGTCTTGTTTCATTTAGTTTTAATTTTTAAATTTTGGTACTTTAATCTCATTATGCTTGTCAAAAGGTTTTTTAAACATTGTGCTTACTTTCTATGCAACTTATCTAAAGTAGGGTTAATACACTTATTAAATCCAAATTCTCATAAAACATATTTGTGAACCTAATTTTTTATTCAATAATTACTTAAAAAATAATTATCAAGGTTCAGATAAATTCATGAGCATCTAACACTAAAATACATTTATTTCAACCTTGGATCTGATATCTAACTTTAAAAGACCTTGCTTCTAATCTTGGATTTAAATTATTATACTTAAATCATTTATTTTTAAAATGGATTTAATATTTAACACTAAAATTAAGTTAATTTTACCTTGGATTTAAATTTAATTTACTAATCTCTACATACAAAAAATTTCTATATTTTTATCTTTTTTTAGTTATTATTTACAATATCATTTCCATGTTATTTTTATATTCCATCTAAAAAATATACCTACCTTATTCATTTAAGATTTAGTGTTACATTAAGTGAGGCCCATAATAAACATATTCAAATCCATTTTACCCTTATTAAAATGAATTCCTCTATTGCAAACATTGATTGAATTTTTTTTATGAAAAAAATTCTCAAGAATATTTTCAAGAAAATAATCACACTAAAAAAGATAATCAAAATGATTATAATACACAAGATATTTATGGAGGCTCAAACATTATCCATCTTGATGAACTCAATAGAGTAGATCGTGTATAATTTTAACATTTATAAACATTATGATAAGGAGAAATCCAATTAATAAAAAACTAAGATAACTAATATTCTAGAGTTATAAAATTGAGATTTCTAAAAATAGTAAAGTAAAACTATTTATAGATATTTAAATGAATAAGGAAAACTTGATACTTAACTGGGTAATTTTTCTCATATAGGTCTGATATAGAGTAGGCTAGAAGTGGAATTTGTTGCGGTCAACATACCCCCATTTTTGAAAAATAAGGGCCCTTGTGATTAGTTTGAACCTTAATGTTGAAACCTTGATAATATGCACTTTACTTAGAATTTAAAGATCACCCATACCTAATTTAATTAGCACATTTATTCATGGTTTTATTTTAACCTTGCCTAATGTTTCTAGTAATTGACTTTTATGTCTTAAAGTTGTAGGTTTCATAGATATCCCTTCAATGGATCATGTTGGGATTTTCACATATTATCTCTATCTAGGAATTTGCTAGCCTTTGGTCTGTAAAATATTGTAGATGGATTCATGTGTTAAAACCCTCTTTTTTCAAAACCTAACTTAGACCTTTGATTTAAATTCAAATTTTTGTAGGAATAGATTTGGTAGGAATGCTTTGGATCAACTTTGGACTTAAGCCTAGTTTTTATGCCAAGGCTTGGTCATGTTTTTTAACCCAACCAAGCCTTATCCTAAAAATCATGATTTGTTTATTTTTCTATCCATTCCTTATGTTTTAACATGGCCTAGTGTTTATGTTTGTAGGGTCTTACCATGGCCCCATTTTTCATATGCTCAGCATAAAGTCTTAAACCTAAGGCCCCATTCATATTTGTCAACACAAATGAAACATTAGTCTTAAAAATTTAGCCTAAGTTCCTATTTTAACTTGTATCCTAACTTAAGTTCCTCAATTCTTTATAAACCCAATGGCTCTCACTTCATCACAAAGAAATATCAGATGGAGTGTAGGAAGCACAAAAAACTTAAGATTTGATTCATCAAACTAATATCATAAGATCACTAGGATCATGATTAATGATCCATGCTTAAAAAAGACCAAGGATAAAATATTGAAAGATCATCATTAAGGTTAAAGGACCCATTTTAATAAACATAAACTTAGCCTATGTTTTTACAGACACTCAAAATATGCACATGATAGATTTTGATGTCAAATTTGCCTCTTTGACCCTCATCCGGCTTCACATCTAGGAGAATGCCTAGTCAAATAGACTCACTTACTTACTTGACCCAAATTAAAACATTTAACTAGACCACTTAATCCAAATTTATTTAACCTACTTTCCTCTAACCTATTGATCATGGATGGTTGGCCTATACATTGATGGTTAGCCTAACTATCAATGGTTAGGTAACCAAACCTATTTTAGAGCACTAAAACATTGATAGATTTATGTGAGATAATCATTTCCATGAATGAAATATTGATTTTAAAACTTGTTTTAAAACATCATGAACTAGTAGCTTTATTTCCCTCATCAAATTAGTAACTTCCTCCATCCCAATTAGCAACTTCATCTTATAAGAGAAGAGGAGGAAGTGAAAATGGATCCATAATCTACAATCTAGAATCTAGAATCTTACATCCAAGTTATCTTGTGTTAAAGTATTCAGTGAGAATTAAATATCATCAGAGACCCAAAGCCCTATCAAAATCACATTTAAAGTCCAAAGTACTATTATTCTAGCTAAATCACTTCAACATTCCACTATCAAGTTTCAAGTATCTTTTGCTTGTTTGGTTGACTTATATCATTTTTAAATTTTTAGCCCTATCATTATCTTAATCTTCATCCATTAGCCTCATAATAGACCCATGTTCATCCAAATATCTAATTTTCACCCTCTATTCTAATCACTCACAACCTATATAGGTAACTACTTATGGTCACACAACCATCGATGATTCACCTCAATCATCGATGATTACCCAACCACTGAAGATCAGACCTAGCCACTGACGATTCACTTGACTGCTAATGGTCACTTTGGCATCAAAATCCATCAAGGTATTTTGATCCCCTTACCCTCAACCAAACCCCTTTTTCTTTGTTTCTACGTAATCACAATTTCTTTTCTAATTTTTTGAACTATACCCTAACCCTTTTAGTATATGTATTAACTCACTTTCACTATTTTAGTTTTTTTTATTTAAACAAGAATTTAATTTATCTTCTTTGCATGTATTTGATTTAATATCATTGACTACAAATATAATTTATTTTCATTTATATAAGCTTAATTTTTATAATAGTGGATTGACAACCTCCTAATAAGCACTATGCTTCTTGGATCTAGCTCATATTAGGTATTCCACTTAACCATCCATCTAACAATCCCCTTTTCCATTATATTTTAATATCTATAGGTTATTCCTTCCAAGAAAAGAGGAGTTCTCACTATCATCTAGATTCATGCATGCACTTTACCAGGTATTATTATACACACCTTATTACTAGTTTCATTACTTTACTTCCAAACTAAGAAATGAGTGAAATTAATGAAAAAAAATTGGCATGTTGAGTGGGACTTAGTTCCCTTTTACGTCCTTATTGTTTTCTCATCGAATGAAATCTAAAAAAAAAATTGGGCTTAAAAAATCTTTTTCATACATTAGTTTCTTTCTTGTCTTAGTTCATCTAGTAACTTAGAGGTTAAAGTAATTGATCATAGTTTTCACACTTCTTATCACATACTAAGCCATACCAAAAACTAATTAACACATCAAAACATACCTAAGACAAGGATCAACTAGGATTTCATCACCTAGTGGTAACCTTACCCCCTCCCAGCTATCCTACTTAGATTTCACCACCAAGGGGAGAAGCAACTCAACTCTCTAATTGAGTATAAACTCTAAACTTAGTATATTTTGGCTAATCACTTGACACTCTTACTAGTGTAGGACTGTGAAGTGAGGGGGTAGGTCCCAATACCAATATACATACTAAAGTTCAACATAGGTTTTCATTTTGAGCACCCAAACAACTTGAAACCAAACTTAGATTGCCTCTTTAGTACCTGATCTACAAGTCAAGTTCCCTCTTCACACTTTTTAAGGCATAAGCCAAAAGCAATCTAAAATTAATTCTAGGATTTAATGCACTTTTATTGTATGCATTATTTTCCTTGAATTATTTTCTTTTGATTAATCTTTTTTTTAGGTGTGATTTCACCATAATTTCTATCTTTTAATATGGTATTTACTAGACAACAACTGAGAAACCAGACGGATCAACCACTACCTTTCTCTTGCTCCTCCATGGAATACAATTCTAATGATGAGGGTTCACCTCATCTTTCTCCCCCTCCTACCATAATCCTAGTTATTTTTAAAGGTGATGTATACTTCATTACCTTCCTTGATAATATTCTAGTTTCTCTTCAACACTACCTTAGAAACTTACCCACATATACCTCTATTTCTTCAGTTCATCCTATGGATCCTCCTTATGGTATGTCTCCCCACCTTATGGTGGGTACCACCTTAACCCAACCCTCACTAACCCAAGCCTCCTCTTATTAAAACATACCATCTACTACCACTACCCAAATCTAATCCAATATTCCAACCTCCAACTAAAAACCTCCTATCACATCCCACACTTCACAAATAGGTTCAACTTTACCTCTAGCTACCTATACTCCACCTACCATGGGGTTGTATTCTTCCCCTATTTATACCCTTCTCCTTGTCTCATCCAACCCATCAACTTCTAACCCATTTTAGAACTTGGTGCTCTCTATACCTCAAAAACTTCTATCCATTATCACTAAAGTCACCACTCCACCTCAACTTACCCAATCTCAACCCACCACCTTAGCCATACCTTTAATTTAACCCACCTCCATTCCTCAACAAGTGCCCATGACAACTTATCAATATGTCTCTAATCTACAAGGGTACATAGTACCTTACACCTAACCATTCATGTCAGCTAACCCCTATGTGACACCATCACAACCTTTTTGTGATGACTTACCAATATGTGGCTTCTTCAACACCTTCTATCACTTATCCAAACATAGCTTCCACCCAAACCCAATAAAATGTGCCCCTTAATTATGCAACTTCCCAACCCAAACTAGACTTGATCAAGATGTTAATGGATAAAATTACCAATTTGGAGTCATCTATATTTGGGTCTCATAACCTTTTATCCTATGACTAAATTTATAATAAACCTATTCATCTGTCCATCCCTATCCATGCTTATCCTCCTTAATGGGAATTTCCCGAGTTTTCCAAATTTTAAGGAAAGGAGGACCCCCCAACAATATTTGAGACCATTATGTCATTCTTGTTATTTGATCACATATGATGATGATCTTCATCTAACTTTCTCCATGTCCTTATTTAGACCTACCCTTGATTAGTATAGTGCTCTTACAAAACATTACATCTTTTCCTTCTCTCAGTTGGCCCAACTCTTTTTAAAACACTTTTCTATGAACATATCTAAAAAGGTTTCTATCACTGATCATTATTCCAATAATCAATTCAATGATGAGTCAATTGTTGATTTTGTTGCTAGATGGAGAGGTATTACAAACCAACTTTCTTTTCCATTACCCCAACCAAAATTAATTGAGCCCTTCTCCCATGGTTGGGCCAAACATATTACCCCCACTATTCAAGTTCAAACCTTCCAAACTTTTGATGATGCATTCACGATGGCATGAAAACTTTAAAACCAATCCATTAATGATGGAAAATTAATGTTATAGAACAAAATATCTAATTTTAAATCCAATGACCTTTCCTCCACTAAAATCACTAACCAACTCAATACCTAAGCAAAAGCATCCACAAACTTAGTTGTTTTAAAAACCACTCCACCTATAAATGTCAACCATCTCCCTCAAACCAATTCTTCAAACTCTCCTTAACAACAAAACCAAAACCAAAATCAAGCTCTTGTAAGATAATATACTCCCATTAGAGAATCATATGCATCAGTTTTGGATAAAATTATCAAATCCAACCTCATCCAACTTCTACTAATTAAACCACCTCGACAATTTAATTCTTCTCACCCCATACCTGGGTTATATAATGAAAATGACCATTGTGCCTTTCATCATGTTATAGGACATGACATTAATAGATGTAAAACCTTCAAAAGTCTTGTCCAAAATTTGATTGATAGTGAATAACTTGCATTTGATAATCCTAATGCACCTCTTAATTAGTCCCTTGACATTTTTTGTAAGCCTTTTCCAAATCACACTCCTTCCACCCAACACTATGAAAATAAACCCAGATCATCTCACTCTCATGAGGCACATACAATCAATGTCATTAATAAAAATCCTATTATTGAAGAGGCCATTACCTCAATCCCCCAAGTGTAAATACCTAACTCACCACCTATTATTTCAGATACCCAAACATAAGAATCAACCACCCCTCTCTATTCCCTTTATGAAACCTTAGCTTTATCTACCTCTCTTTTGGAGGAAACATCAAAGGAGGCACGCCATTACTTTAACCACACCATCTTCCCCCTTTTCACCTAATCAAGTGGTGGATCTACCCTCCATCCCATTGGATACCCAAACAAAGGAAGTAACCATGTCTATTTTTTCATTTGAGGATGCCACACCAACCTACCTCATAAAAACCTCTGATCTCCCTTAAAAAACCATTCTAAAAGTGGATATTACCTCATCTATCCATTAATCAATTTTGAAACCTTCCATCTAAGACAATAATGAAGAAACCATTCCTTCTTCTCCACCAAAGGGCTTAAGTTTTGAAACCAATAACCAAAGAATAAAACCCATATACAAGCCCTTTCTATACTAGTCTAAAACCTAGAATTCACTTCTTAACCTAACTTTGATAGAGCCGCCTTTTGGCATTATCTTAGACTCCCTTACTAAAATAAATCTAAATCCTCAACTTCAATTTAATCCACCCTTAAACTCATTATTACCTCTTCACAAAATATCTCTTTCAAAACCATAATTGAACCATCCCAAACACCTCCACCTAAAATTACCAAATCACTTCACACCTCTCTCACCAGGCCAATCATAAACTAAGGAATTCTTCCCAACCCTAGTCATTCTGATCCCTCTTTAAGGTTGGACTTAACCCCATCTAGTCTACTTAAGAAACCTCCTAATAAACCAACTAAGAATGGAGAGTTACCTAAACCTCCACTTGGAACTAGACCCATACCACCTCTTTCCCATTTACCTTCCATATTAGGATCCCATCCTTCCACCATTCCAATTACATATTTTCCTATAATAAATCATCCCCTTTTTCTCATCCTACACCCATCAAAACCTTTGGTTTCCCATCATATTTAACCAACCTCTCTACCTCTACTTTCCCACCTATAGCTAAACCTTCATCATCCAAATCCTCCATATCCAAGTCTTCAACCTCTAAACTAACTTTAACCAAGCAAACCCAACAAAAAACTTCAAACAAAATCATTCCTCCAACTCCAATTTTAATAATAGAACCTACACTTAAGGAGGTTACCACTCCTAAAACTAGAAACCCATTACCACCAACACCTTTGAGTGAGTCCTATTCAACCATTTTGCAAAGGTTACTACAAAACTCTTCCATTATCTTACCTCTAATCAAACCTTTTGACCCTTCATGCCCTCAACCCTCTTGGTTCAATGATAACTTGATTAGTTCATACCATAGGACATCAATACATGACACAAAGAACTAAAAAGCTCTCCAAGCACTTGTTTATAGCCTATATGATGAGGATGATCTATTATTAGATGAACCCGTCTTACCCCCATTACCAATCTTTCCATCAACCCAACCCACCCAACATTTAACAACTCTCCCTCTCCTACCTAAGGATGAAAAGGAAGAACTGAAGCAAGAATCAAACCCAAAAAACCCCCTTATTCATAATATTCATGTGGTTACATGATCCCAAGCCCAAAAAAAAGATAAGGGAAAAGCTAAAGCCTCCATTCTATGGATCTACCCATAAACCCTTCAAACCACCAACCAAAACCAAACATCTTCACCCTCACCTTCACAACTACCAAAACCCAAAGTATTCATTTTGAGAGCTTTTCCCTCTAACCTGTCTACATTCATATAGTGGTTAGTGTTGAACTAAATTAACCAAACACTGGTGAAAATGAGACTATGAATTAATCAATACTTCACCCCACCATCACCAAGCACTGATCAAGGCTATGGAATCTATAGAGGTTTAGCTAAATTATCCTCAACCTCTTTCACCCTTGGTTGGAGCCCTCCAAATTTTTTCCCTCGTCACCTTTTAGGGTTCTAAAATCCTACATGCTAATCTTGAAGACTCTGATACACCCCTTTTTATTATGACATGCATCCATCAAACCTGCATCAAAAGGGTTATGATTGATGGAGGAGATAACATCAACATTATATCATCCCATGCATATGATCAACTTTAGCTACCCAAAAACATCATGTCTAAAATAATGACAATCCTTCACTCCTTCAATGATACTATGGCCACTACCTTAGGGACTATTGTCCTTTATATTCACTTGGGGCCTCACACTATTCCCAAACTATTTTATGTTATAGAGGGAGAGTTATAATACAATGTTTTACTCAGATGCCCTTGGATTTATGCTATGGGTTGCATCATTTCCACCTTATACCGCTACATCAAATTTGAGCATGAGGGATAAGTTTTTACCATCAAAGATGATCCTAGTCCCTTTACTTCTTGCAATATGACATACTAAACTAATGACATTCTCATTCCTCCTTCATCTACCACAAACCCAACTCATAATGAAACCACCCTACCAACCAAAACCATCAACACTTCCACTTATAGAAATGATGAAGCATGAACTAGCTCAACCATTTCATCATCACAAATTCCAATCGAGGACTCCTTATAATCCACATTTCAATGTCTCTCCCTTAGAGAATATTTCCTTTTAGCCTTAGATGGCTTCCCTCCTCTACAAGAGTATAGTAATATCAAATATGACCCTTCTTACAATCCAAAAATTGAAACCATTGTCCCTTTTGGTATACTAAATAGTCAAAAAAAATTCATCTATGGGGAACTTAATCAGCCATTTCTCGTTCTGACCACTACACCATTCATTTGACCATTCACCCCTAATTTCTCCTACTTAGACAAATCAACATTTGCTAAAGCTTACCTTTATAGGTGTTTTTAGAAGGTGTTTGGTCTTGGACTTTATGAATAAGGAACTCATGAATTTCCCACCATAAAAACTCAAAAATCTCATGAGTTATTTGGCCTTAGGTTCATACCACTATAAGAACCCACCTCACCAAAACCCATCGCTACCATCAATGAAAGTCTTCCATCCTCCTCAACCCCAATTTACGTAAAGTTAGAAGACTACAATATCATCTTGGATAAATTTATTTATTTATCAACACCATTAGTTTGGGTCCCCTAACCTATCAAAAGAATGGACAAACTAAGACCCTCTCATCCACCCTGAAATGATCGAATGCAATTCCCCTACCATTAACACCATCCAACACCAAGATGATGATTTCATCTCACCTACATTGATGTCACAGATTCTTATATCCATAAATATCTACCTCGTAAGAAACATAACTTGATAAATGAGTCAACCAATGATGTTAACTTGGGTAATTCAAGATAACCCCTGTATCATCAAAATCAACCAATCCTTAAATTTTGTGGAATAACAAGATTGCCTTTATTTCCTTTGTGACTATAGCATAGCATTTTCTTGGTCCTATTAATACATGCCTAAAATTAACCCTTATATCACTTTATATAACATCATCACTCATCTTGATGCAAAGCTAGTCCAATAAAAGATTCATATAATGCATCTTTATATAGCCCTCTTAGTTAAGGAAGACCTTCAATGTCTCTTATCTATTGACTTCATCCAACCCATTGACTAACCATAATGGGTTTCTAACATAATTCCTATCACCAAACCTATAGGGGTACTTCATCTCTACATCAACTTTTGTGACCTCAACCTTGCTTGCCCAAAAGATGACTTTACTCTACCCAACATTGACCAACTTTTTGATCTTACAGCTGATCATGAAATGTTATCTCTCATGGATGGTTTCTTAGGATATAACTAGATCTTGATTACCCCCAAAGATTAGCATAAAACTTACTTTATCACCTCATGGAGAAATTTCTATTATATATTCATGCCCTTTGGATTAAATAACATTGGAACAACCTATCAACATGCCATAACCTATATCTTTCATGATCTCATCCATAAAATCATAGAGGACTATGTGGATGATCTCCTTGGGAGATCCAAACACTACAAGGATTACCTAGATTTTCTCACCATCATATTTGACCACCTAATTCATTATCATGTTAGGATCAACCCTAAAAAGTGCATTTTTTGGTTCTTATCAGGTAAGCTTCTTGGTTTAATCATCTCTCTATGTGGAATTGAAATAAACCCTAATAAAGTTAGAGTAATATTGGAGATGCCTCATCCTACTAACCTTACATAACTATGTAGCCTATAGGGAAAACTTCAATCCATCCATCATTTTATCTCCTAACTATCTAAAAATGGTTAGCCCTTCTACCACCCCCTAAAAAGGACACCTCTTTTAAGTGGACCAAGAAATGTTAACAAGCCTTTGATTCAATCAAGGAGTATCTTCTCTCTCCACCTATCCTCACCCCTCCTAAGGAATACTAGCCCTTTTACCCATATATATCAACCAATGATCATTCCCTAAGTTCCATGCTCTCTCATCATGATGAATAAAATAAAGAGTAAGCCATCTATTACATTAGTTCTAGCTTATCAAATATGAAACCAGGTACACCTATCCTAAAAAACTCTACCTTGATTTATTCTTCATAGAATCTAAACTCCATCATTATCGTATTTATCATAAAACATATGTTATCACTAATATTTACCACCTCAAGTTCATGCACTCTAATCCATATCAAAACCAATATATGGATAATTAGCTCATAATCTTATCTAAGTTTTATATTGAGTTCCTTCCATAAAAGTCCATCAAATAGTAGGTCATTGCTGACCAATTGGCTGAAGCCCCTCTTCCAAAAAATTAACCACTTCTTCTTGCCTTTCAAGATGAATCCATTGTAACCGTTTCCCAAGAGGAACCTACCTACCAAATGACCATGTTTATTTATGGTTCCAAGTGCCAAAATGGTGGGGTTTATATATTTATCCTCATTTACATTAATGGTGAACCTCTTCCCCTTTCATTTAAACTTGACTTTGAAAGCACCAATAATGTGGCCAAGTATGAATCCCTAGTTATAGGTCTCCAAACTTTTCTAGCCTTGGGGGTCAAAATGATTAGTATCTTTGGTGACTCCAAGTTGGTCATTAAACAGGTAAATATATCTTATCAATGCAAGCATGATGTCTCATTAAAGTATAAACAACTTGTAGATGTACTCTTGGCATCATTTGATCACTACCTTATCTAGTTTCTTCCTCGATCTACCAATAAATTTACAGACATAATGGCCTCCTTTGTTTCCCAACTTCCATCTCAACCTACTGAATATAAACTATTCATCACCATCCACTACTTTGTTACACCCTTTTTAATTAATTCTGATCTCCCTACTATTTCTAGTGTAGATACATCTCCTTCCAACATTTGGTATGACAAAGTTTTTGACTACCTTAACCTTGGCATCATTCCTCCCAACCTTTCAAAGAATGCCTGAAGAGCCTTTGTTTAGAGTACCTCTCATTACACCATAATAGGGGGAATCCTTTATAAATGTGGATTTGATGGCCTCCTTCTCCATTTCCTATGTAGTTAGGAAGCTTCCCATGCCATTAAAGAAACACGTGATGGAATCTATGGGGGACACTTTAGTGGCATAGTTGTTGCTAAGTGTATCCTTCACCATAGTTACTATTGGTCCAACCTTAATAATGACTATTGTCAATATGTAAAAAAGTGTGTCAAATGTTAAAAACACACTAATCTACATCATACACCTCTTCATGGCCTTCAAGTATCTACCAATTATTGGCCCTTTTCACAATGGGGTCTTGACCTTATTAGGGAAATCAACCCCCATTATTCACAACAACATTAATATATCATTACCACCACTAAATATTTAACCAAATGGATGGTTACCATCCCCCTTATATCCACTAAAGTTAAAAAAATATCAAATTCCTCAATCACCATAACATTTTTTGCTTTGGTGTTTCCCATAAGATCATCACAAATAATGGAAAATATTTTAAAAACCAAAAAGTCCAAGTTATTTGAGATGATTTTGGCATAAATTTAATATTTTCCTCACCTTATCATCCTCAAGCCAATAGATAGGTAGAATCTTTGAAGATAACTCTCGTCAAGATAATCACCAAAGTAGTAAGTACTTTAGGTCAAGATTGGCATGTGCATATCCCATTTGCTTTATGGGCCTATTGCACTAGCATTAAAAATGCTATGGGTGCCTCATTTTTCTCTCTTGTCTTTAGAGTTAAGGAAGTCTTTCCTCTTAAAGTCCAAATTCCATCCTTTCACATATCTTTACATGAAATCCTTTCTGAAATTGACTATAATCAAGAATGCATCATATGTCTTAAACTCCTTGATGAACATCACCTCATAGTCCTTAATAATCTTCATGTCTATCAAGAATAGATCAAACATGCATACAATAAACACCTAAAAGAGCAAGATTTAAACATCAGAGACCTTGTCCTTTAGGAAAACCAACATGTAACTAATATGAAGAAAAGAAAAAAGGGTAAGTTTGATTTTAATTATCTTGGAACCTACATATTAACCCATAAGTATGGATTAGGAGCTTATCATTTGTCCTCTCTTGCCAAAAAACTAGAACCTTAGCCTCTCAATACTTTTCATTTACATCCTTTCTATTATTAAAAAATGGATCAAACTCATTTTTGTATCTAAGTTAATCTCATCCCTTAGTTTAAAAATTTTTCCTTACCTTTCACATCCCTAATTCCTTTGGGAAAAAATTATTACAATATAGATCCATGTGATTATCTATCAAAGTTATGGCCCAATCTTAAGCATGTGCACCACATCTCTACCCATGGCATGGTTCTCATGGATACTTTTCATTTTTAATCAGATGGAATCCCATGGTCAATTGTCACTCAAACCACTTTCCCCATTTAACATTAAACTTTTGTGTTCAATACTTACCTCCATAAAGGTCAAATTTTGAATCCTAAATAGACTTATCCATGTCTAACATGGATTCAAAATATCAATTACATTGTAAACTATTCCCTTGAAGGACAATTGTCCTATAATTAAAAGTTGCTTGAAAATAGACTGCTTCCTTGAAGGACATCCATAAAATCCAATTCTAGACCACTCCCTTGAAGGATGGCTAAGAATCAATCATTTGAAGCTTCCCACATTGATCAGATTCAACAACTTATCAAATAGAAACAATAACAAACAATACTATGTAAAAATTAAAGAAATTAAGCTATAATGGGCTCTTATAATTGCCATTTGTAGACTTCCCTCATTGATTAATCTACACATTATCCCATGATGTCATAATCATCTCCTATAGATGGCATTGGTAGACTTCCCAAATTGATCATTATACCTCTCATATTAAGGCATGGACTTGTCTATTATGGTTATTTGGTCACCTATAGAAGGAACAAGCTAACCCACATTAGGCTACCATTTTGCCTATTTCCCATTTAACTATCTACTTATCACCTACTTTCCTTCCAACACCTCTTCTTAAGAGACTATGAGCTTACTTGGTACAAATTGATCAAGACCCCCTCTTTCTCAATCAAAGCATGCTCTTAAAAAGCATTTGATAGGTTTATGTTCACCAGGTCAATCCAACTATAGTTTTCTGTTGATACATCCTTGCCAACTAGAAACGTCATGCATTTTTCTTACACTCATGTGGTCATATGTCTCATGTTTAGTTTGTTGTCTATACCTAACTTATGTTTTTTCATTCCCATTAACACAATCATGACATTATGCACTAGGAACAAGGAAGATATAAACCAATCACATATCATATCCATATAAAACACATTAGGAACCATAACATCGTAACCATTCACAACATGCCATTATAAAATTATAACATTATTAGATCATCATCAAAATTATACCTAAAATAAAATATCATTCTATCCATATACCACATTATCATGATCTTACCTAACCATAATTTCTTAATCACTCATTAACAACATCATCAGAAGCTATCTCTCAAATGTTTAACCTAAACCATATAACAACACACATTTAAAATAATCAAACACATCATCACATATACAAATAATCCTCATCATATCAATAAAAAAACCTATACCAAGCATGCACCATCATGTGTATCATCCCTAATCATGCCCATCATTACATCATAAACATAACACATCAATATTTCATCCATAAAACATCATGAACATAATATAATCAAAATCATCAAAAACTAATCATCATGTACATCAATAAGGCAATGAATGTCATAATATATCAGTTAATCACTCTCTCATATACATCTCACATCATCAGCATGTAGGTCAGTATCAAAATACAAATCATGTACATATCACACCTCTCATCTATCAAGCCCCTAGGGCACTAGAGCCACTACCACCTACACCATTTCCACCTAAACCATTTGGACCTAGACCTACACTACCACCAAGTGGTATCCCCCCTGACATCTCTACCTAATCCATTATCAAGGCCAACTATGCTAAAGTATCTATCGATGGACCCCCTACCAAGTTGGCCATGTACTCCCCATAATGCATCACATTTGGTAGTTAGGATAGCACCATAACCTTGTAATATCTTAGTTCCTTGATGGTGGTTAGGTACCATGTCTTCAAAAATATGTCAAGTGGTCCTCCTACTCCTATTGTGGCTTCTCCTACTCTCTATCTTAGTAAATCTCTCTCCTACGCCACTAACTCAAGATAGGTCCTTGCTTAACCATGCTCACTAGTCAAATTAGCAACCTACCCCTATAAAGTGACTATATGTGCCTATAACGTAGTAACTTATCCCTATAATCTAGTCACTTGGGCTTGAGCTACTACAAGTGTTGTTGCTACTTGTCCATCCTACCCTCTACCCTAAACCTATGCTAGATCTGCATCCATGGGCTACTGGCCCCCATCACCCCATCCAAAATGTGTAGTTACATATTTGAATTGGAATCACATTGCATAACCATCTATAATCCCTACATCATTTATGGTAACCCTCACTTGGAGCTCCTCAAAATCTAAGACAACCTCTTATGGCTATGGATCTAGGAATGGGAACTCCACATCCTCTCTCCTATATCATGGAAAATTAGGGGGAATCCCCTATACTAATCCAAATTGTCTTTACACTCAGTCAAATGGGATCAGCTCTATCTCCCCACCCTATCTCCCATATATCTAGTGCTAGCTCTAGAGTGATAATGTGTGAAACCTATGCCCAATCCAAATAGGCCAATATACATATGGCATACATAAAACATATCCTACCACCAGGCCTTCCAAAGCATTCTTAAACTAATCATTGTCTCTAGATCCTCCACCATCACCTATCAATGCATCAATATATCTCCATGACATAAAACCCATTATAAAGGCTACCTAAGTGAGCCATTACCATGGTACCCCTAATGGTCTCAAAATGTGAATGTGTTCAAATTCTTAGTAGTATAGCACAAAATTGACACTAATACCATACCATCTATGTGCTCAAAATGCCTAGAGCTCCATGTATATCTAGACTAGTAGCACTAGGGCCCATCCAAATATAGTCCCCTAAGTAACATCTTCACTAATACCCATAGTAACATGTATATAAATCATTCATGGCTCAAATACGAAAAACAAAACACATCACTACCATTATCATCATTATCATAAGGCATCTATCCTCTAGGGCCCTCTGGTACATCAGTTTGATCCCAAACCCACCTATGTGCCACTGAACATGATCCTGATCAGCTTCATATGTAAGATCTATATAATAGTTTATATCCTTGCTCTCAATATGATAAATTGTCTCCCCTCAAATGTGTAGCTATGTGATCTTCATCACATCCTCTAATAGGATGGTCATCTCACCAATTGACAACTTAAAGGTGTTCATCATTGAGTCCCATCTCTTGATGAGTGCAACAATCATAGTCATATCCCATTATATATGTTGATAATGTATTATAACCCCTAGGCCAACTATCTCCATATGCCTCGACTCATCTACTATCATCCCATCTCAAACCATATCAAATATCTTTGAGACTTGATCCCTCATCTGGATTTACTCACATGCCTACACAAATAATCCTATTAGCATGAATACTTAATATCAACCTACACCCATAATTTTACCTTTACTATTCAAAATGAACCTATACCTTATCTACATAACTATTAATACCTATATTCTTCTATTATAATCTACTTCTAATCAAACACATTATCTTTTCATCCTTAACATGTCTTTCACCATCCATTATCCACTAACCGTTTTAATCATCTCATCCTATCACACCATTCATTCACCCCCTTTTCTATCACTAGAATAGTTTCTAATCTCTTAACCACCTTTCAAACAAATTTCACCTTCCCCTTTTACTTTTTTCACCATACATTAACATATTTACACTTCTACACTTTCAAACCATTTAACCCATTTTCTTGTCTACCCCACCTTATCCTTAAAACCCTTCAACTTATAATGGTTCTTTGAACCATTAATGGTCCCTTAGGGGCCATTTCCCAATGGTGGTTGGTTGCTAGTGGTTGGGTTAAACCACTAACGATCACTATGCATGATAGCTAGTAGTGAATGCGTACCACCTTCTTTACCCTACCACCACCAAAATCACCTCCCAACAAAATAACACAACCTAATACTATCATATAGTCCATCTCCACTACAACAAACTCTTCCCCCTCAATTGTCCCTAACTAATTTAACCAATTTTCTCCACACCTAAAAACTAAGACATCTTAGCCTAGGGATATTTCCCTAAACCCTACCCCACTACTCTAACCTACTCAAATATAGTTCTACACTCACAAATTTATCTATCTTATCAATTTAAAAATAACCCATACCTCATTTCATGATCTTTGGTGTGGTTAGAGTCCTCATGCCATCACTTGACTACATCCTCATCCACCTTCCATCTAGTAAATACTCCAATAAACCATACCACTCACCCACTCACAATTCTCCACCTTGACACAATCCATACCAAGTCACCAACATGACAAAATTATTAGAGCACAAAATCCATAATCACAAGTTAAAATGGTAAAAATGATTTACCATTTTCTTTTTACATCTCAAATTTTTAGTGTTTTTTCTAACCATCACTAGTTAGGGGTAACCATCATCGATCAATCCTAAACACCACCCTGACCATCACCGATTGGGTCCATTAGTCTTTTGTCCCACTTTCTCACCAAGACCCCTAACTTAAAATCTAACATTTTTGTAAGAATTACATTTGGCCTAAAATTATTTTTGGGTTTTGTGTCCTTGGAGATATGTAGGCAACATTCACTTTCTTAGTGCATATGGAGTCATCTTGGCCATCCCCTACCTATCCACACCCATCCAACCAACTACTAAACTATGTCCACCTTTACATTGGTCATTTTTGACCTAGATCATTCACATGTTTTGTGACAACTTTGCATGGTCACTTTGACTATACTAACTATTCTTACCATGTTAAACTTTTAAACTTTGTACCACCTCATGCCTAACCTAACCTATTATGTTGTTTCATGTGATCACTTCCTACCCTAGATAATTTTAGCCCACACTAACCTTATCTATATGGATTGATAGGCCTAACCTAATCAGCTATGATCAACACTATGGACTAGTCACCCCTATCACATATCTTTTTATGATCAACTTTATTTTTACCAATATCAGTAGTTGTAGTCTTTACATGATCTTGAATATCATCCTTAGTTGCCTTTTTTTCATGTGTTTTCATCTCAAATTCCAAACCTTTATATTTCACCCACCTCATGACTACCCATTTACCATTTATCAAACCCTAACCTAATTTCACTTTTTCCTAATCAATTCCCATTTTAAGGGGAAATACCTCCTCCCATACTTGGGGAAACTAAACCTTGACCAGCTATCTACTTTTATTCTATAGTTTGTTAGATAAAAGTTACAAAACAAAAAGGGGGAAAATGTAAACACTTAAAATATACACATGATAAATTTTGATGTCAAAATTACCTCTTTGACCCTCATCTAGCCTCACATCTAGGGGACTAACTAGTCAACAAGACTCACTTAATTACCTGACCCTTGACTTATAACATTTAACTAAACCACTTAATCCAACTTTCTTTAACCTATTTTCCTCTAACCCTTCGACCACCGATAGTTGTCTTAATCATCGATGGTTAGCCTAAACATAAATGGTTAGGCCCCAAAACCTATTTTAAGTCACTAAAGCATTGACAAATTTGTGCAAGATAAGCATTTCCTTAAATGGAAGCTTGATTTTAAAACTTTCTTTAAAACATCATGAATTGGTAGATTTATTCCCCTCATCAAATTAGTAACTTCATCCATCCCAATTAATAATTTCATCCTATAAGAGGAGAATAAGAAGAAGTGAAAAGGGATCCACAATCTACAATCTAGAATATAAAATCTTGCATCCAAGTTCTCTTACATATAGGTATTTAGTGATCAATCAATATCATCAGAGACCCAAAGCCCTATTGGAATCATGTTTGAAATCCAAAGTACTATTAATCTAGCTAAATCACTTTGGCATTCCACTATCAATTTTTTGTTATCTTTTTCTTGTTTGGTTGACTTATATCCTTTCTAATTTCCTATCCCTATCAATATCTTACTCATCATTAATCAGCCCCATAATAGACCCCTATTCATCCAAATATCCAATTTGCACCCTTTGTTCTAATAACTCATAGCTAGCATAAGTAACCACTAATGGTCACACAACTTCTAATGGTTCACCTCAACCATTTATGGTTACCAACCACCAAAAGTTAGACCCAACCATCGATAGTTCACCTAACTACCATTGATCATTATGGTATCAAAATGTATAAAGCTATTTTGAGCCCCTTACCCCCAAACAAATCCATTTTTCTTTATTTTCCTGATCATAGTTTCCTTTCTAATTTTATAAACTAGACCCTAACCCTTTCAACATAAGTATTGACCTACTTTTTCTATTTTATTTATTTTCTTTAAAAAAACATTTAATTTATTTTCCTTGCATGTATTTAATTTCATATAATTATCCTTTATTTTTATTTATATCATCTTAATTTTTATAATAGTATATTGATAGCCTCTTAGTAATCACTACACTTCTTGGATCTAGCTCATGCTAGGTAGTCCACTCAACTATCCATCTAACAATCCCCTTTTCTAGTGCCTTATCTTATCTTCAACTTATTGCTTCTAAGCCAAAGAAGAGTTCCCACTATAATCTAGATTCATGTGTGCACTTTACCAAGTATTCTTCTACACACCCTATTACTATTTTTATTACTTTACTTCCACACTAAGAAATGAGTGAAATTAATAGAAACAATTTTACCCTAAAGTCTCATTGTATTTATTAATACAATGAAACCTTATGATAAAAATTATGCTATAGATTCAATATCAAAAGGATCCAATCAAGTGTAAGCATTTGGATGTTGATCAATGGTCCACAACTACTCATATATAAATGATCTAACAAAGTAAATGCGATGTTGAAAAGTCAAAAGCTTAGGAGCCCCATAAAGCCACCACATGGTGATCCTACAATTGAACATGATAATAAAGGGTCTTGCACATTAAAATTTTGGCTTAACCTAAGTTTTTATCCTAAGGTTCATTGTATTTCTTAAATACAATGAAACCTTAGGCTAAAGCCTTAAGTTACAATCATAATATTTGAAGGGACTTATTTATTATGCTTATATACTTAGACTTTGGTCTTATTTTAATATCTATGACATGGTTCCTAGTTAACTTGATCTCCTTTATGATTTCAAGAACTAATGGTATGTATCTCTTTAGATCTTGATCAATGGTTTGTACTTTGTTCAGATCAAATGATCTAATAGAGAATATCAAATCTAAGATATATATATACTAAATAGAATTCATGATCTTAAAATTTATGTTCTTGTGATCATCATTTAACATCCATGAGGCCATCATTAATGTCCATGATACCATCACCTTTAATCACATCAAACCTAATGATCTACTAACTTAAATTTGACATTCTCACAACTATTATTTGGTGTCCACGAGGCCAACATTGACATCCATAAGACCATCAAATTTAAGCTAATCATTTATTTTTCGTAGACATAGGGATATCCTTCAAAATATTGATAAAATCATATGGCTTGCATTGAAAATCAATTGGACCCCTCGAAATATGTTCAAACACTTAAGATCTTTAAAATTCAAATAATAAAATGATCTTGTGATCTAAATATATGAAGACATGGACTTAGTCTAAGTCTATTTCCTAAGGTTCTAATTGCATTTATTTAAATAAAATAAACCTTAGGATAAAGAATTATATTAACTCATATTTTAAGAGGTCCTTGTGACATTAAAACCTAGCTTAAAATTATTTTAACCTAGGTTTTCATCATGTTTATTGATATGATAAATCCCTAAGTTAAGACCTAATATTTGGTCCACTTATTATTTGGGCCCCCTTTAGTTGTATTTTAAAGAGCTTAACATAAATATTTTAGCCTAAAGTATATAATATGTTTATTAATGCAACATAAACCTTAGCATAAAACAATTAGTCTAGGTCCTATTGATGCCTCTAAATATATCACAGGTGTCCTTAGTGTTGAAAAGCACTTCTCATTTTACAATTCTAGGAATTTAGAGCATGAGTAGCAAGTTTTGGCAACTTGTATTACCTATGGTGAAATAGTGGTAGAGAAATGTTTAACTATTCCACAAAATTTACATTAATTAATGGTTTGGAGCCACCATGGACCACATCTTTGCAAAGTGTATCTATGTTAATACTAGTGTGTTATGATCAAATAATAAACTACAAACTAATCTAAATGGACATAAATGGAATCTAAACTAAAGTGATATGGTTAAAAAAGAATCAAAAGATAAGGGTAAGGCATAAATATAATAAGTGATTACTAGTCTTAGCCTCAAACATTATGACAGTTTTAATTATAATTAAGTATACATTTAACCAGCATATAATGCAAAATAGCATAAGTTCAAATCTCACTACACACTAGGCAAACCTCCAAAGATGATATAACTAAGTACAAGTAAGAACTGGATTTACTTTAAAGATTTGATAACCCACTCAAATATCATTTGCACATTCTAATGAAGAGTAAATAAAACAAAATAAATTTAAGATCATTCAAATAATCTAGCATAAGCATAAATTAGCAACCCTATAATCAAAGATGTAACTCATAATTCATACAAACTATTCAAGTGTAAGACTTAAGACTAGAAATTGAGAGAAAGGCCATGTAACAATTAACATAAACAAACTTGGACAATCCTTTTAGAATTCCTTGATTGCATTAATTTCTCAAAGTATACAATTTTTTCTCAAAATTATCTCTCCTTTATAAAATGGTAGTACTGCCTTTTATAGAAGGACAAGGTAGTATACCAGTCAATTGTAAGATAAAAATGTAAAAGAAGTAAGGACAACTATCCTTTTTCTACAAAGTTCTATACTACACTTGCATTTCTAAACTATATTGACTTGGAGGCAAATATGATAACAAACTAGCATATGCCTTTATAAAAGAATATTCATCTTTCAAAATATTGCAAAGATTTAAAAAAATGGAATATTAATTATCTAGTGGGTGGGAACTATGCTTGAGAACTTTCTTATTGTTACTAAAGGATGTTCATAGCCCTCTAGTGTTTTTCATTAACTAGCACTAAGTCCACAACTAATTTCAAGAGACACTCTTCCTCATTGTCAACAAACTCATTAAATTCTCTATCATTCCCAACCATATCTTCCTTGATGCTCTTGACCTCAATTATCCTTTCACTTGCATTAAATATCATGTCTAGGATCTTGCTATTGTTTGGCCCAGACTGGCCTTGACTTTTACTTTTTTATTTCCTACATCACCAAAGTAGCCTTGTGTTTGAATTATCATCCTTTATGATGCCTAGGATAGTAGGCTGTGTAGGGTCTTTCAAAATTGTCCCAAGGAGATTTTCAATCCTTTTTATTATCTCTTCATCATCTTTTAGGAGTCTCTCTAGATCCCTACACTAGTCATTCAGATTCTAGATTTTGATAAAAACAATTCCTAGAATTACATTCAAATATCCTAAACTTATTGTTTTGAATCTAGGAATCTACCTTTCAACACAGAAGTTGATCAAACCTATTATTCTATCCTCTAAAGCTTGTTAATGGGTCATTAGACCCTTAGCCACTATATTCTATTATGACAACACATTGTGCCTTAGCTTCATTTCTTTTAATGCATCAAACATGTCATAAAAGGATTTATCAAGCATTTTGATCACTGCCCTAAGCATTGATAAAATAGTTTATGTCTCCAAATTCTCCTTTTCCTTCTCCAAATTAGATATTCTTTGTTTCATGCCCCTAATGCCTAATCTGACCTAAGATGAGGGAACCTCTCTTAGTTTTTCAATGTCCTCTACATGGATGGGGTGTTCACCAAGTCTCTAGCCTAAAATAGGAGTTAAACCAATAAATGGCTCAACCTTCTAAAAGGTGAACTCTTAAGTCCCCACCATGGCTTTTCTAGTTATCACTCTCTCTAACCTGATAGTCTTAGGATTGAATTGGACCTTGGTAGTTTATTTCATATACTTTGTGGGTTCAAGAACATCCATATGGGTATTGTTTGATTCTCTTAAAACAACCATTTACTTTATATCTAGCCCTACAATGGCCAATATTCTTATTTATTCCTCATCATTCATCAAACCCCTTATCCATGGCTTGATATCATCATATGCATCAATGTTAATACTCTTAGTTAGAGCCCATGAGTGGTGTCAGGTGGGGATTTTTTGCATTTTTATATAGATGAACCAATCAAGGATGATTGGTTCTTGGATGGGGTACTCATCACTAAATAATTTAACCTCATTTATGGGGTGAGTGAAAGTCAACTTTATCTTCTTTAATCTAACTAGGACCATTGCCAATTCTACCTTTCTCTTCTTGAATGGTGCCACTAGGAGTAGGTCCATGGAAACTTATTTCCATTTTTCTTTCTCAACCTCCTTTATTTGGGCTTGTTCTTCTTTAAAATTCTCCCCCTCTTCATCAAATCCATATGCCTTAGCAAAAACCTTTAGGGCATCCTCCACTATCTCATTAGGCTCTAGGGAAATCATGTCTAGGTGTTCGACCTAAAATATTGGTCTCTGGGGAGGGATTGAGTATGATGGGGCTTCACAAGGTATTTATTATAACTTTTCATTATTATGACATTGTGTAATCTTTACTTTGAGTTATTTCCCTTCTAGTTGTAGTTGTCCTTGAGGGGGTCTTAAAGGTCCATGTAGAAGTTGGTATTGCAAGTATCCCATTTGCCATATGTCTCCAGGGGAATTTTGATCATTGGTCAATCTATGCTCAAGTCTAATGTTATGTCCCATGAGCATAGCCAATATTTCTTAAATTTTTTTTGCTTTGATATATATGGTGTCATAGACACCAAGTTGGTGCACACTTGCTAGCTTAGGTAATTGCTTAGATTTCAAGTGGGTGGATACCATACCATTAGGGTCCTAAATCTTCAACTCATCAAGTTGTAATTTAAAATATTCCATATGCTTGGTCATAGTATTCACTTGATGTCAATTTTATACCATAATTCTACCAATGGTCAAAGGAAAGGGATGGATGAAGCCTTTCCTCTTATCTTTGCACAATCTATCCACCCCTAAAGAAGTTGGTATATAATTACTTTCTTTGTTATCTTGATGGGAACATAGATAAACAACCTATAAAGTTGGATCAAAATACCTTCAATTATAATCATCATAAAATATTGATACAACAAGATGTCTCCCATTAGCTCCACATAATTCTTGATTATAGGGCTTATCATGGGAATAGGTATCCTTGCAATGGCTTCTACCAAGGCTAGATACACACATTCATAGATGAATTGGATGTTATGCCTATATTTGAATATGTATAGCTTTGAATAGTGGTGAGATATTGTAAATATACCCTCAAGTGACCAATTTTTGATATATGAGATTTGGGTGTAGGCTAGAAAGGCATCTAATAGATATGCCATCATGAAAAATTGTGTACTAGTTTTCTTCTTAATATCTATGAATTATCATTCTAAATAGATGTTGATTATCTCTCTAATTTGGGAAGTGAGCTCTTTATCTACTATGAATTAGATCTAAGACACCCAAATCTTATTGGCATAAGAGGTTTAAGGGGATCTAAATATTTTATTCAATGGGGTCATAATTACCCTAACCCCCTCTCTAAATTAGGCAATTGGGATGTTGCTAGTAGGGTCCCATATCACATGGTTCCCTTGGAGTAACCATGGCCTAAGGATGGTGTCTAGATCATTCTTGCTAGTCCATTCCTTAATAGTGGGTAAATCCACTTGGGGTTTTTGAAGTTTGTAATAATTCTCAAATGCCAATGGGGAAATGAATATAATTCTTACAAAGGTACTATCATGAATAATCATACCCTACTCAATCCTATAGTCCTTGAAAATGGGAGAAATGATGTTGATATAGTGGATTACCTCTAGTTTGGTAGCTATATGGTGGATACTAGTCATTTGGATTGCAACTAGGTCATAATACCTTATGGTTATAGTGGCAATCTTATGTTCTTCATTCATGATGGGTTGTATGTCTTCAATGGTCTAAAAAATCTTAGACCAGTTCTTATTATCCATGCTTAATGCAATAGTGTCCAAGTATATGTCCTTTAAGGCCTTCCCTTCATTATTCATAGACAAATATAACTTTGTCTCATCCTTGTATTGTTGACTCCAAGCTATTATGGCTTCCAAAATTTGCAAACAACTTACTATTATGCTATAAATAGTCTCTAGGTCAATTATTTTGGGCTTGAATTGATTATACTCTTTTTTAGCCTAACTATGATTGATCCAAGCTCAAATTAGGGATTTTTTGCAAGTTTAGGGTTATCCTAAAGCTTTAATGGTGATTGCTTACTTGGACTTCAACTCATACACACTTTAGATTTGATTTTGACCTTTTCCTTTATACATTTGCATTTTCAAGCACATAAGATCTTAATTTTGTGATTTTGTGCTTACATGGTGGTTATTTGGCATCTATCTATCAATTTTCATGGCATTTTTCATAAATGCCTTTGAATCACTAGTCATTGGTATTTAAAAATACATTTTATTTCACACCATTCGATTAAGATCCAAATATCAATATAGTTTGTTAATCTGGGTCTGGTCCTTTGCATGTCATTGGCCATATTTTCATCCAGCCTCATGGTTATGCCACTTGGCACCTCCATGATATTTTTGAGCTCTACTTCTTGTATCAGTTACATATCAAATGAGCATCCATCATGTGTCAATCCTATATATTTTTAGAGCTCTATTGAAAATTCATCAAAGATCTTGCATCATTGAATCATCTAGTCCTAACACAGTGTGAGCCATTGATCCTGTAAGATGAATGAACCTTAATCAATGAATGGTTATAAAAAGTATTTGGGATAAAATATTTTACACTAAGTCTTAAAAAATGACATTAAATGGCCCCTTATATGATATAAAACATGTCCCTTTATCTAAGTCAAAAATATTAGATGAGTTTGAATTTGATAGCCTCATGGATGTCAATAATGGCATCATAGACGTAAAATTACATTCATGAAACTTAAAATTTATGCTCATGAAGTTCCTACACTTCATGGATCTTAGATTCAATTCACTCCATCTGATCATGAGGAACAATGAAGTGAGAGTGATCGATCAAGATCTGAGTCAGTGTAAACTATTAATTCAATTTAATGTGTAAGACCCTTTGTTTTCAAGTTTCAAATATAGAAGCACCATTTGGTAACCTCATAATGATTCTTAGGCTTTTGAATTTTCATCATTGAATTCACTCCATTAGATCTTCAGTACCAACTAGGCATAAAACATCAATCAAGATCTAGATGCTAACACATAATCGGTCTACAGGATCAAATGCTCAGGTTCATTGGGATTTCCTTCCTCTATTGCATCATCCCCCATGATGAAATGTTGACCATAAAATATATGAAGAAGTAATAAATTTAAGTTAGGACTTGGGTAGATAGAAACTTAGGTTAAAGCATTAAGGCTAAGGTGTCATTCATGTTGATAAATATGATGGGGCCTTAGGATTAAGACTTTAGGCTAGATAAGTAACAAAGGGGACCATGCTTAGGAAAATAAAAGTGACCAAGTAGGATTTTAATGTTAAGGTTTGGTCATGTTAATAAATATGACATAGCCTTAATCATGAAAATTAAGCTTAAGTCCAAAGTAATTTGAAAATGTTCCTACCAATTTCCTCTCACAAAATGTAAATTTGAACCAAGGGCTTGAGTTAGGGTTTTCTAAAGGAGAGCCTTAAGAAAATTATGCCCAAATAAAACTAATCTATAAATTTTAAGCATGATCCCATCAATAGCACCCCATGAAACTTGAAACTATAAGACATGAAAACCAGTTATTAGCAACATTAGGCAAGATCAAAGTAAAACCATATATCACTAAGCCAACTTTATTAAAGTGGATGATCTTAAAATTATAATAATGTTCAAAACATGCCATGGTTTTAGGGTTAAGGTTCAAATTATCTCAAGGTTCCCAATTTTAAAAAATGGGGGTATGTTGACCTCAAAAAATGGAAATTTTTAGGGGAACCTAGCAATATATTAGAACTTAGAGACTCTAGTTTAGACAAACAACTAAGCAATATACTCCACTTAATCAATGCCATTATCTAGATCATTTTATGGTTGAAATAAACCTTACACTTACAAAATTAGGATTAAACATTAAGACATAACCATGATATGTGTGTGATTTGATTCTACTTATTATTTTCCATGGAATTTAGGGTATAAATTTCATATTTCATATCTTTAATCATTAACACTGACTTGGAGCATGTTTAGATATTCATTAAGAACCATGCTTCTAGTTTAGGGAAAGCTTGGGCATTGCTTTACTACTAGCCAAAAATCCATATCCCTAATAGAGATGACTTTAGATTCACTCATGGCCTTACTCGACTACCATCTAGGCATCCATAACCCTGATGGAGATTACTAGAATCACCCATGCTTGAAAAGCTTTTTGATTTTGTATTAAATTCTTATTTTTGTATTTTTATATCTTTTATGCATTCATCAATGTTGGGAACCAAGATAATGAGGTTTAAGGATTTAGTCAAGTGTTTGATCCTTAGAATTTTACCTATGGTTGTAACTTTTATCCCAAGAAATGATGTTTTTAAAGTGAAAGCATGACTACATCTCAATAGATTGAGCTTTCATCCTAAAAGTAAAAATATTCTTAAAACCAAATTTAGGTCAAGATAATTTTTAATCTATCATGGAATAGTTGACCTCTTCCATTAGTCTTTACTAGTTTATTTAAATCACAGCATTAGGCTCACATTTTAAACCCATGGCCCATACATGTATTAGGTTCATACCCACATTATTAAGGTTTGGAGTTTTAGGCAAACTAAATAAAATTTGAGCTAAGGTTTATCCAAAAGGACTTATTAGAAGCAAAGAACAAAGCAACAAAAGCAAACACATAACAAAATCACTAAAGCAAAAGGCAAGAAGAGAAGCAAACAAATATATAAATTATTATGTACAAACAAGGCATAATAAGGAAATAAATGAAAAAAAACTAACCTATATACACTATATCTAACTATCTTATAGATTTAATCCATAAAAACCTCAGGAGGAGTAACAAAGAAGTAATGCTTGAGGTACTACCCGTTGGTGGGTAGTGTGAACTCTTCTCCTTGTAATTATTTGAGTTTAAAGGTGTTGTGTCGTAGTGTGTATTAAATCTAATAGGGGTCAATCCATAGTGATTTGAACTTACCATGTTTGCCTTTAGGCTCAGATGTTTTGTCTCAAAGGAGAACTAAATCTTTTTGTCTTAACACCTTGATCTTTGATCTCTTATCAAACCACATCTTCACCATAGTCTGATGTCTTGTAAAATTAGAAAAAGGCTTATTTCCATGCATCTTTCATCTATATGATGTCTAGTAATATCAAATTTACAAGCTCCTAGCTTTCTTCTATATACTCTTGCATGAATTTTGACATAGGTAGCTTGAGAGTGATAGGGAAGATAGGCTCTTAGCCATACACCAACAGAAATGGTGATGTTTTTAAGGCTTGCTTTATCCTTATCCTATCTACCCATAGGGCATACTTGAGAATCTTATTCCATGACCTAGGTTTGTCTACAAAAAACTTATTGATTGCTTTTATTAAGTTCTTTTTGGTAGACTCAGACAATCCATTTCCTTTAGGATAATGGTTGGATAAAAAATTAATACAAATGCAATTACCATACACCCATTATGTCATCTTTATGGATATAAATGTATATCCATTATCACACACCAAAGAGACTGGAGTTCTAAATTTGGTACATATGTTTTCCTCTAAGAAATTGATCACTTCTTCAGTCTTGTATTATTTGGTGGCTATAACATTAGTCTACCTTGTGAAATAATCTATGGAAACCAAGATATACTTGTCACCTTATAATGAATTAGGGTTGATTAACCCTATAAATTCCAACCCCCATTCTGTAAAAGATTTATAAATAATGACTTGTTGTAAAGTCATTACTACCTTAGGCTCCTTGGTGCTAAAGATATAACATGACTAACATTCCCTCACATGCTTATGATAATATTTGAAAATAGTTGGCCAATAGTAGCCAGCTCAAAGGATCTTGTGGGTTGTAGTTTTTCTAGATGGGTACCCATTACTAAACTTCTCATGGAAGGTGCTCATGATTTAGGTAGCTTCTTATTTTGAGACACATATAAAGTAGATCCCTTCAAAATTCTTCCTATATAAAACCCTATCCTTGATTATATAATGGGCTACCTTGAGCCTTAGGGATCTCTTTTGTTCCCTGTTTGGTCTGATAGGTTAAGTACTACTAATTAGTAAATGAATGATGTAATCATACCACTCACTCGCTTGAAATTTCTATTGATCAACTTTCATAATATATAACTTAGGGTTGTTATTAACTATCCTTTGAATCATACCTTGGCACCTTACCGGCTTTGAAATTTTCATTTTTATGTCATATTCTTGTAAAACTAACATCTATTTACCTTTAGATTCTCCAAGCTCATTTAGGCTCAACATAAGTTTTATGATAGGGTCAGGTAGAATAACATACATGTTATTTCTAAGGATATAGTGCCTAAATTTATTCACTACCTTGACTAATGCATATGCTTGTTTATCAATCAATGAATAGTTTAATTCAGCATTCTTAAACTTAGTACATATGAAATCTATTGGGTGATCACACTCATCAATATTTTAAGTTAAAATTGTAGCCATAATATGGTCAGATGTAAAATAATAGAGATAGAAGTCCTTTGAAAAGTTAGGACTTATCAAGACTAGAACTTAGCTAATTACTTCTTTGATGTCATTGAATGCCTTCCTAGATTCCTCATTCCAAGTGACTTTGACATCCTTATTTATCATTTCATTCAATAGTTTAATGTTCTATATAAAGCCAAAAATGAACTTCCTTACAAATTTTATCTTACCAAAAAATGATATTAACTCTTTTCTACTATTTGGAGTCTCTATCCTAGATATAGTTTCCACTCTTTCAAGGTCTATAGAGATCCCATCTTTAGTTATGACATGACCCAACAATTTGCCTTCAGTAACTCAAAAGATGATTTTCTTAGGGTTTTGAGAGATTACATACCTTTTACATATCTCAAATACTTGTTTTAAATGCATAAAATGGTCTTCCCAATTTTTATAAAAAATGGTTAGATCATCCATATATATAATGATACACTTACCAATTAGACCTTGGAAGGCATGGTCCATGACCCTTTGAAAATCATCTCCTATATTTATTAATCCAAAAGTAATTATTTTTTAGGAAAATTTGCCCCATTTAGTTGTGAAATATATCTTCATCATGTCTTCTTTGTCAACCAACACCTAATTTTAGCCTAAAAAACCATCAATAAAAGACATCATGGTTGATCCTAAAATATATTTTTTCACTTAGTCAAGAGAGGCAAGAGGATAATTATCCTTTTTAGATGCTTTTTAAAAATTTATAAAATCAATACACAACCTAATCTCACCATTATTATCTATTACTAGCACTAAATTGGCCACCTAAGTAGAATGTCTAATGGGAAACATAATTCTAGCATCTAGTAATCTCTTAACTTCTTTAAAGAGCATTGGTTCTAAGACAGGGTTCTCAATTCTTTGATTTTGCTTGAAGGGTTTAGAAATTTATTTAAGGGGTATAATATGGGTGATGACTCTTAGATAAAAGATCTTCAAGTCATCATAAGACCAAGATATGACATCCTTTTACTTGGTTAGCAGCTCTTTGGATCTCTTGTTCTCAATGTTAGTGAAAGATTTTCCAATGTTTATTAGTTGGTGTTGATCTTGGGGGACAAGATCAATAGAATTATAGTCCTTCCCACTTAATTTGGAAACCTTTAGCTATCTTTTATTGATTAAATAGCCTCTCTAAGGTAATCATGCCTTTGAGAATCTTATTGCCATTCATCTAAATGACTTTACCATCAAACTTTCCATCTCTAAGTACATTTTGATCAGTTTCATTAATGATCTGAGTCTCAAATGCCCCTAAACTAGTCATGAAATTTAATATTTGTTTATTATCACTAAAGACCTAAAAATGCTTCACATTATCTAGGACTGAAGGACAAGGTATCAAATCAATGCTGAAATTGGATGAGTCTTGGTTAGGCATGAGGTTAGATGTAATAGATGTAAACTCATCAATAGCTAGGTTATCCTCATTTATAATGGAGATAATGTTAAAGGCATCAAAAAACTCAATTAAATCCTAAACCCTAAACTTATACCTCTTAAGGTATGATAGTTTACATTGATATTTGCTTCTCACTTGGTTGACTACTAGACCCGAATCACCATAGACTAGTAGTTCTTTGACTTTGTTTTTGATAGAAAATTACAAACCTAAAATGAGGGCCTCATATTCAACAAGATTATTAGTGTAAGGAAACTAGATCTTATAGGATGCATGGTATTTCTTACTAATAGGGTCATTTATAATAATTCCTACCCTAGATCTAACATTACACCCAACCCCATCAAAATGTAACTTCCACAACCCAAGCATAACATGAGTATTCTTAGGATCACATACCTTTGTAGTCTCTAAGGTGAAAACCCCTAAGTCTGAGTCAATTATGTTGATCCTTTCATTAACAACATTTTACTCAATGATCATTTGCTTCATTTTTGGCTCTCTTTCAACCCTGATCTAGTTTGGAACTCATTTCTAAGGCAACCATAAATGTGAATAATTGATGGACATGTAGCCATTTAGGGCTTTGGTACATTTTATATCTAATAAGATCCCATAGACATTAGGAATGTCAATAGATTGGATATAAATAAACTATTGTACTCTAGGCTTAGAGGTTAATTGTATATCAATATTTAATAATTCACCAATCACCTTGACTCTAGATTTGTTTAATTGAGTAACAACTCTATCAGACTTCATAAATGTCAAACTAAGTTGTTTGAAAATACCTATTGTGATAATATTGGTGGATGCACCAGAATCCAATAAATAATTGTGGAAATTATTACCAAACATTGTGACTGTGAATAGGAAAGGAGGAGATTTCACCTTAGCTTTATGCATAGCCATATTAGCATTGATAGCTTTGGGTGGTTTGTTATATTTATTTGACAATGATTCTAGAAAGAGGTCCCTTTGTTCTATGATATAGATTAATTAATGTAATGTGATATTATATTATAACTTATTCATGTCCTCAATAATAATATTACCAATCTTATTTGAAGAACTAGGAATATCAACATTAGGCTTAGAGGGACTCCCTTTGGGTTGTTCTATGTCATTGCTTGAAGAAATGTCTGTAGGGGTTCTAAAGTTATTTATAAGTGTTGAGGTAGTCAAGGGATACCTCTTATCTCTATTCCTCAAAGGACAAGTCTTCTTCAAGAATTGTTCAAATGCTTGAATTTTCTTAGGGACATCATCAGGTTCATTGTCCTCTTAAAAAAGGAAATCAAATGTATCTACTATAAAGGTTTGATCAAAAAGATTATATCTTGATGTACCTTCACCACTATCCTTATTAGGTTCCAATTCAAATGTGACTAACTATTCTTGAATAGGTTAAAAATCTTTAAAATACTCAATGCAATCAATCTTTCCATACTTGGTTATACAATGCACCCTATAATAATCAAGTAAAGTAATATAACTAAGATTAATGTTCATATTCTTATTTTTAGAAGATGGTTAATTATTATTATTATTGTGGAAAATATCATTATGAAACCTATTATTATTTCTATTAAACCTTTGGAATGATAAGTTCCTACCAGATCTTTCTCTAGTATTGCAAACATGTTTTTGCAGCTAAAGAAATCAGTGCTTAACTTTTGGATCATTTTAAAAATATACTCATTTTCATTCTTGGGAGTTTTAGAATTGTGAACTTGGTTATTGTTAGTACTAGTATTTGTTACTAAATTTATTTGATAATTTGTATTAAATCCATTAGTAGTAGGATGACTCAATAATTTTAAATTCTAATTGGGAGCAACATGACTCAAAGGTAATTGATTCAGATTTGGTAGTTGATTCAAGGCTAGAACATTTTGATTATTGTTTAGGAAGATGTTAAAAATGGGAAAATGGGGATTGATATTTGGGACATAGTAGGGAATTTTTCCCTTGGAATACATTTGATCATCAATGATCATTACTTCTAAATAAGACCCGACTAATGAAGTTATAGCTAGGAGAGATATTTTTAGTAATACAAAAGTCATAGGATCTACTACATCTTTGTAGATTTCTAGAGCTAAAAATTCATCAATTTTATAAAGTTTTATGGTCTTGATATACATTTTATACAACATGGCATTAAAATACCTTATGGTCTTACTTGCATCCCTCATGATGGTGCTGAACTAGAGGTATATGACACATGGACTAATAATTTTGCCAAATTAGTCTATGAAAACATTAGTGAAACCATCATAGCTAGTAGTATAATTGTTAAGCAAATTGAGAAACCATTTGTATGCAACATCTTTAAAAGTAAAGGGGAAGAATCTACATGCTACATCTTCATGTATGATATTTAGCAACCTTAAAATATATTTGAAATATTTAATGTGTTTTTCAATAGTTATAATACTAGTTAGACTAAATTTTGGTAAGTATTTTTTAGGGTTACATGGGAAATTATGTACTACACCTATCACATTGATTTAATAATCTCCCAACCAAGACATACCTAGATGAAGGCTGAAGGTAGGAGTACCTTGAAGTGGTGAGGTTGAAAATGATTTAGAATGTTTGCATCTACCTTTATCCCACCTAGCTCTTCTATGGACTTCAAGCTCACGCAAAGTCTATTTTGTCTCTGAATGTGATCTTGTTCAAATCCTTGGCAATTCTAGCTTGAATATTGAAGATCCTATTTGAAATACAATGTGTCAAGTTAATCTTTATAAAGAACAAGGATTAAACTTGCACATTAAGCTAATTTTTTAAATATTTGTATAAATAACAGTAAAAGATGTCAACCTTGGACTAATCTAGCTCAAATATGTGTCCAATTATGCAACTATGGTCTATTTTTATAAGTCTAAGCTCAAATAACCCATATCTATGAAAAATACACCAACATTTTATCAAAACAAGCTATTCTAAGCTCAACTACAATGGATTATCATATCTTAAGCCATATTTACTAAAATTAAGCATCAAACTTCAAATAACTTTGATCTTTGTCTAAGGAAGCACAAAAATATGTCAAGACCACAAAGATTAATGATATGATTTTGAGCAAAGAATTACATAAAAGTGAAAAGATAGCACAAATCTTAGATCAAAACACTAAGATTAATAAAGATTCAACCAATTCACAAAGAGGCCCTCCTTCTAGTACCAACAGGACTTGTTGATGCTTCTAAATGTATCATATGTGTCTTTAGTGTTCAAAAAAACTTCTCATTTTAAAATTTTAAGAATTCAAATCATGAGTAGTAGGTTCTAACAACATGTATTACCTATGGTGAAATAGCAATAGAGTAATGTTTAACTATTCCATAAAATTTATATTAATTGATGGTTGGGAGCCACTGTAAACCAACTATTTACAAAGTGTAAGTATATATACTAATACTAGAGAATTATGATCAAATATTAAACTATAGACTAATCTAAATGGACATTTATAATGAAATCTAAACTAAAGTGATATGGTTAAAAAAGAAGAAAAAGAGAAGTGTAAGGCATAAAAAGAATAAGTGATTACTGGTCTTAGCCTCAAACATTATGACAAAGTTTTAATTATAACTGAGTATACATTTAACCAACATATAGTGAAAAATAAAATAATCTTAGATCTCACTACACACTAGGAAAACCTTTAAGGATGATATAAATAATTACAAGTAAGAACTAAATTAACTTTAAAGATTTGCTAAACACACTCAAATATCATTTTCACATTCTAATGTAAAGCAAATAAAATGAAGTAAATTCAAGATCATTTAGCTAATCTACCATAAGCAAAAATTAGCAACCCTATAATCAAAGATGCAACTTAGAAATCATAAAAACTATTCAAGTTTAAGACTTAAAACTAGAAATTAAGAGAAAGGCATTGTAACAATTGACACAAATAAACTTAGACAATCCTTTCAAAATTCTTTGATTATATTAACTTCTCAAAGTATACACATTTTGCTTAGAATTTTCTCTCCTTTACAAAATGGTAGTACTACCTTTTATATAAGGATAAGGTAGTATACTAGTCAGTTACAAAATAAAAATATCCAACAAGGATAGTTATCATTTTTCTACAAATTTCTAGAATACACTTGCATTTCTAAACTAAACTGATCTGGAGGCAAATATGCTAACAAATAGTATATGCCTTTACAAAAGAATATTCCTCTTTCAAAATATTATAAATATTTTACAAAATGGAATATTAATTAGCTAGTTGGTGGACCCTATGCCTAAGAAACTTATTGTTGTTATTGAAGGATGTTCATATCCCTTTGGTGTTATTCATTAACTAGCTCTAAGTCCATATCTAGTTTCAAGAGACACTCTTCCTCTTTGTTGGCAAGATCATTCAATTCACTATCATTCATATCCATAACTTCCTTGATGATCTTGGCCTTATTTATACTTTCACCTACATTGAATATCATGTCTAGGATCCTACTATTGTCGACCCTAGACTGGTCTTGACTTTTACTTTTTATTTTCTAAGTCACCAAAGTAGCCCTATGTTTGAATTCATCATCCTTGATGACATCTAGGATAGTAGGTTGTATAGGGTCTTTGTGTATTGTCCTAAGGAGATTTAAAATCCTTTCCATTAGCTCCTCATCATCTTTCAAGAGTCTCTCTAAATCCTTAGACTAGTCTCTTAGATTTTAGATTTTATCAACAATAATTCTTAGAATTGCATTCAAATGTCCTAAACATATTGTTTTGAATCTAGTAATATGACTTTCAACTTAGATGTTGATCAACCCTATTAATTGATCCTATAAATATTTCCATTGGGTTATTAGACCCTTAACCTCTATATTTTATTGTGCCAATGCATTGTGCCTTAACTTCATTACTTTGCATGCATCAAACATGTCATAAAAGGATTCATCAAGCATTTAGATCATTACCCTAGGCACTGATAAAATAATTTGTGTCTCCAAATTCACCTTTTCCTTCTCCAAATTAAGTATTTTTTGTTCCATTCCCCTAATGCCTCCTTTGACCTAAGCTGAGTGAGCCTCAATTAGTTCTTCAATGTCCTCTACATGGATGGGGTGTTTACTAGGTCTCTGACCTCCAACTAAAGTTAAGCTAACAAATGGCTCAACCTTCTAAAAGGTGAACACTTTAGTCCCCACCATGGATTTTTATTTGTCATTCTCTCTAAATTGATAGTCTTAAGATTGAATTGGACCTTGGTAGTTGATTCCATATACTTTGGAGGTTTTGGGGCCTCCATCAAGGTATTGGTTGATGCTCTTAGAGCATCCATCTACTTACTATCTAACCTTATAGTGGAAAGTATTCTTATTTATTCCTCCTCTACCAAAGACCTTATCCATGGATTGATATCATCATGTACATCAATGTTAATAGTCTTGGTTAGGGCCCATGAGTGGTGTCAGGTGGGGATTTTTTACATTTTTCCATAGATGAACCAATTAGGGATGATTGGTCTATGGATGGGGTACTCATCACTAAATAAGTTAACCTACTCATGAGGTGAGTGAAATTCAACTTTGGATTCTTTGATATAGCTAGGACCATTTCCAATTCTACCATTCTCTTTTTTAATGGTGCCACTGGGACTAGGTCTAAAGAAACTTCTTTCCATTTTACTTTCTTATCCTCCTCTATTTGGGATTATGTTTCTTCAACATGATCCCCCTCTTTATCAAGGACATATACCTCAATAACAACCTTGAGATCATATTCTATTATCTCATTAGGCTCTAAGGTAATCATGTCTATGTATTCAACCAGAGATTCTAGTTTTTGGGGAGGGACTAGGGATGATAAGCACTCACCAAGTCTCTCTTCCAACTTTTATTTATTAGGACCTTGTGTAGTCTATGTTTGGGGTTGTTTCCATTCTATTTTTATTTGATCTTAAGGGGGTATTGAAGGTTCAGGAAGCAAATGGTATTACAGAGGCCCCATTTTCCATGTCTCCAGGGGGTTTCTAATCATTGGTCAATATATGCTCAAGTTTAATGTTATGTCCCTTAAGCTTAAAAAATATTTCTTTGAAATTGTTTTCTTTGATATATATGGTGTCATAGACACTAATTTGGTGCACATACACTGGCTTGGGCAATTTCTTAGATTTCAAGTGTGTAAAGACTATGCCATTGGGGTCTCATATTTTTAGCTCATCAAGTTGTAATTTGAAAGATTCCTTACGCCTAGCAATAATATTCACCTGGTCCCAATTATATAACATATTTTTTCTAATGGTCAAAGGAAAGGGATTGGGGAGGCCTTTCCTCTTGTCTTTTCACTCTCTATCCACACCATTAAGAAGTTGGTATGCAATTTCTTACTCTATCATTTTGATAGGAATGTAGATAGTCAACATAAAAGGTTGGATCAAAATACCTTAAATTTTGATCATTTTACAATCTAGATACAACTATATTTATCCCATTAGCTCCACATATTTATTTATTAAAGGGATTATACTAAGCATATGGATCCCTATGATGGCTTCTACCAAGCTTGGATACACATAGTCATAGATGAATTAGATGTTATGCAATATATTTGAATATGTGTAGCTTTAAATAGTGGTGGGAGACTGTAAATCTTCCCTCAGGTGACTAAATTTTGATATAAGGGATCTGGGTAGAGGTTATCGAGGCATTTAATAGATAGGACATCATGAGGAATTATGTACTAGTTTTCTTCTTAATGGCTGTGAATTACCATTATAAATAGATGTTGATCATCTATCCAATTGGGGGAGTGAACTCTTTCTCTACCATGAAGTAGATGCAGGACACCCAACTCTTATTGACATAAGAGGTTGAAGGGGATCTAGATAATTTATTTAAATGAGTCATAATTACCCTAAACACCTCTCTAAATAGGGTAAATAGGATGTTGCCATTAGGGTCCCAGATCACATGGTTCCCTTAGAGAAACCATGGGCTAAAGATGGTGCCTAGATCATTCTTTCCAGTATATTCCTTAATAGTGGGAAAATCTACTTAAGTTTTCTAAATTTTGTAATAACTCTCAAAGGCTAATAGGGAATTGAATGAAATTCTTCCAAAGGTCTTTTCATGAATAATCAACCCTGATCAATAATATAGTATTTAAAAATGGGAGCAAGGATGTCAATATAGTGGATTACTTCTATTTTTGTGGTTACATGGTGGAGATTGGTCATTTAGAATGTAACTAGGTCATAATACCTTTTGGTTACAATGACAATCTTATATTCTTCATTCATGATGGGATTCATTTCTTCAATGGTCAAAAAAAGCTCAGACCAATTATTATTACCCATAATTAATGCATAAATGTCTAGGTCTATGTCCTTAAAGACCCTCCCTTCATTGTCCATAGACAAATACAACTCTATCTCATCCCTGTATTATTACCTTTAAGCTATCATGGATTGTAAACTTTGAAAATTTCTTAATATTATGTTCTACATTGTCTCTAGGTTAATTATTTTGTGCTTGAATTACAATTAGACTCTCTTTTTACTTAATTATGATCAATCTGAGCTCAAATTAGGGATTTTATGTAACTTTGGGGTTATCCTAAAGCTTTAATGGTGATGTCTTACTTGGACTTCAATTCATACATTCCTCAAATTTGATTTTGACCTTTGCCTTTATACATTTGTTTTTTTTAGCAAATAATATCTTCATTTTATCATTTTATGCTTATGTGGTGCTTATTCAACATCTATCTATCAATTTTCATGGCATTTTTAATAAATTCATTTGAATCAATAGCCATTGGTATTTAAAAATTGCCTTTTATTTCACACCATTCAATCAACATCCATGGATCAATATAGGCTATTGATCATGATCTAGGCCTTTACATGTCATTTTCCATCTTTGCATCAAGATTCATGGTTATACCAATTGGTACCTCTATGGGATTTCTAAGCTCTACCTCCTATATCAATCACATATCAAATGAGAATCTTCCATGTGTTGAGCCCATAGGTTTTCAAAGCTCTATTAAAAATTCATCAACAATCTCACACCATTCAATTATCTAGGCCCAACATAGTGTGAGTTTTTGATCCTATAAGATGCACAAACCTTAATTAGTGGATGGTTATAGAAAGGACTTAGGCTAAAATATTTTATGCTAAGTCTTAAAACATGACATTAGATGACCCTTTGAATGATATAAAACATGTCCCTTTGTCTAGGTAAAAAATGTCAAATGAGTTTGAATGTAACGGCCTCATAGATGTTAATTATAGCCTCATGGATGTTAAATTACATTTACAAGAACATTAAATTCAAGCTCATGAAGTTCTTGCACTCCATGGATCTCATATTCAATTCACTCCATCTAATCACAAGGAATGATATAGTGATAGATGTCAATTAAGATCTAAGTGAGTGCATATTATTAGTTTAATTTAATGTGTGAGACCCTTTATTGTCAAGATTCAAATGTAGGAATGCCACATGGTGACCCCATAGGGATTCTTGGGCTTTTGACTTTTCATCATTATGTTCACTCCATTGGATCCTCTATCCTATTGAGGTGAAATCCATCAATCAAGATATAGATACTCACACATGATTGGTCTAAAGGATAAAATGCTCAAATTCATTGGGCTTTCCTCAATCCATCAAATCATCCCTCACAATGAAGCATGGACCATCAAGTCTACAAAGAATCAAGGTATTTAAGTTTGGACTCAAGTAGATAAAACCTTAGGCTAAAGTTTTAAGGATAAGGTCTTGTTCATGTTGATAAATATTATCGAGCCTTAAGATTGTGACTTTAGGATAAAAAGTAACAAAGGGGACCATGCTTAGGAAAATAAAAGTGAACATTAGACTCAGTTAGAGATAAAGGAAACTAAGGGAGGAAAATAAAAGTGACCAAGTAGGATTTTCAGGTTAAGGTTTGGTCATGTTAAGAAATATGACTGACTTAATCATGAAAATTAAGAGCAAGTTAAAAACTAATTTGAAATGTTCTTGCCAATTTACTCCTACAAAATGTAATTTGAACCAAGGGCTTGAGCTAGGGTTTTTTTAAGGAGAGCCTTCAAAAAATGAAGCCCAAATAGAGTTAATCTATAAATTTTAAGCATGATCCCTTCAATAGGGACCCATGAAACCTATAACTATAAGACATGAAGACAAATTATTAGAAACATTAGGAAATCTCAAACCAAAATTTTAAATTAGTAATCCAATTTTATCAAATTGGATGATCTTCAAATTCTAATAATGTTCAAAATATGCCATGGTTTCGAGGTTAAGGTTCAAAGTATCTCAAGGGTCACAATTTTCAAAAATAAGGGTATGTTGACCACAACAAGTCTATTTTATATGCATTCTAAAAACTTAGGCTAAAATAGTTTAGCCTAAAGTTTGTAACATATTTATTAAACACAAAGTAAACCTTATCCTAAAGTATTTGAGCCTAACTCCCTTCCTATATCATAATGCTAATTAAAGTTCTTTCCCTTTGTAGGATCAAAGACTCTCATTTAATTATAGAGATTGATTAGATGGAATGAAAAGACTTGATGAATCTAAATCATTTGATCTATTAGACCAATCATGTACATCTACTGAAATTATGATTAATGGTCTGTGTTTGCTCATGATAGGTGATTGGATATAGTGTAAATATCAGAGACTATTCAATGATACCCTAAGTGCCCATGAGATTGACATGTGGAAAGCATGTATTCATTACATAGAATTCAAAGCCCAAGAGGCTTATGAAGGTGACAAGTAACATAACCATGGAGGCTGACATAAAGTAGCCAATGAATCTCAAGCCCTGTAATCATTATCAACAGTCTGCATTGATAAATAAATGAGGATTTGATGGTATACAATAAAATTTGTATTTTCAAAAGATAAAGGTAACCCCTTAAGGAATTTATGAAAAGTGCCATGAAAGTTGACAAATGTATGCCACATAGGTGCTACACAAGCACAAAATGATAAAATTGAAGATTTTATGTGTTTGAAAAGGTAAAGCTATAAAGACATGGGTATCAATTAAATACAAGACATGAATGAGACTAAGTCCAAATTTTCATGCCATTAAAGCTTCAAAAAATCCCTAACATCCATAAAATCCTAATTCAAACTTGGATTAGTCACAATCAAACTAAGAAGAGTTCAATTGTAATATGAACAAGAGTGAATTAACCTAGAGGCTACTTGTATTTCATTGGTAAGCAGTTAAAACTTTCATAATCAAGGTAGCTCACATACATCAATAAAGGGATGAAACTGAGTTGTACCTTACCTTAGACAATGAGGAAAGAATCTTTAAAGACATAGACCTAGATACTATAGCTTTAAATAATGGGAATAGGAATTGGTCTAAATTATTTTGGACCATTAAGGGGATTCAATCTCTTACAAGAGATGAAAAAAATAATGCAACCATCCTAAAGAGGTACAATGACCTAGTCTCTATCTAGATGACTAGCCTCCATTATGTTGCTACCAAGTTTAAGGTATTACACTGCATCAATGTCCTTGATCCTCTTTTTAATTATTGTAAAATTGAGTAAGATTGGATACTTCATGAGTGTAGTTTTAAGAAAGTAACATACATTTCCCCTTTGGATTTTGAGAGCTAATATAAACTATGCAAGCCCCAAATAGACTTTCCAACCATTAAAAAGTGAATTGGAGAGCATAACTTAGACACAATCATTGCTTCATGGCTACTTACTTGGAACTAGGTAATCCAAGACCCCACAAGGAAAATCCCAATTATTTAATTTAGGGAGGGGATTAGGATAATTATGACCTTGATAAATAGGTTATCTAGAGCCCCCTCTACCACACATGTTGATAAAGTCTATTTTCCATATATTTACTTCATGATTAAGAAGGGACTCACTCCCCCATTAGGTGAGATGATCAATATCCATTTGAAAGCATAGTTCATAGTGATAAAAAAGAAAACCAATAACCACTTCGACATGATGTCTTATTTTCTTGATGCTCTCTTTGCTACCACTAAGATCCCAAATATTTATGATTAGTAACTTGATGGGAGACCTACTGTCTCCCATCATTATTCCAAGCTTCACATATTCAAATACAAACATATCATGTAGCTTATTTATGATTATGTTAATCTAGATCTAGTGGAAGCCATCATAGGCATCCCCATGAGAAGGGTTAACCCCTTGGTTAATAAATATGTGTAAATGATAGGGGATATATGGTTATACACAAATTACATGGTAATAATGATAGAAGGGACTTTGACATTACCCTATAATTTTCCCATCTATGTGCCCACAAAACTAGTAGAGCAAGACATTGTATACCAAATTCTTCATGGTATAGATGGATATTTCAAGGAGAAAAGGAAAGGCCTCCTCCATCCCTTTCCTTTGAAAATCAAAAGAACTATGTTTTAAAATTAAGAACATGTGAATGTTCTTTCCAGACATAAGGACTCATTTACCCTATAGAAAGATGAATTGAGATAGTGGGATGCTAGTAAGAGGGTCACCAAGCATATAAAGTCCAAGACAATAAAAAAATCCTATGATCATTAGCCTAGTGTTCATGACCCACTATACATCAAGGCCTCTAGTTTCCTAGAGGTATTATCCAAACTAAAGAGGTATAAAATTAAGTTGGAGCTCATGTTGACTAGGGTAGATGACAATCCACCAAGTGAGATATGGTAAATGGGGCCCCTGTAATATTAATTATTTCTTGGGCCATCCTCTAGGACCCTTCCAGAACATCCATAGGTTATAATACAAAATATTCAAGCACATGTTGTATAAGGAACTAACAAAGAGAAACTAGAAGAGAGATCTAAGGATAGATCATCTTCAACCCCACTTTAAAGGATAGAGTCTATGATAGATTTCTTGGATATGATTACATTAGAACTTGATGAGATAGTAGATAATGCACTTAAGATGTTTGATGAAGCATATGGGTTAGAAGATGAATATGAACAAAATGAGGAACCCCAAGCCTAGGCTAAGCAAGCAGAACAAGACAAAGGGAAGGAAGTTGCTTTGGAACTAGTTTTAATATCAACCCCACATAAAAGGAAAGTTGAATTAGCATTGGTCTGAGTTAGAAATAATAAGACCAAATTGACCTTCAACCACCCCATGAGTGAGGTCAACTTGTTCACTTATGAATCCCCATTTATGGACCAATTATCCCTACATGGTTCATTTAAGGGAAGATGTAGAATATTTCCACTTTATTCCATTCCTAGGCCTTAACCCAAATAGTCCACATTAATGTCTATAAGGAAGTCAAGCCATGTATATTATCTTTAATGAAGGAGGAGGAAGAGAGAAGAATAGTTTCCATAGCATGATTAAGTGGCACACAAATGGACACTAAAATAATATCAAATAACACAAAAGTGGAGACTCTTGATTCTCCTAAGATCACAAAGTCATCAACCAACATGTACTTTGATATGGAAATAGTAGGATTGGAAAGGGTCACCACCAAGTAGACCATGGTTAGAGATGAGGAATTCACCTTTCATAAGATTGAACCATTTGTTGGTTTAACTACCATTAGAGGTAAAATGTTTTGTGAGAATCCTATTCATGAGGAAGACATAGAGGGACTAGTTGATGTTCATTTAGCTTAGCTCAAGGTAGGTATCAGGGGCATGAAGTAAAAGATACAAAACCTAGAAAAGGAAAAGGAGAATCTAGAGACAAAAGTTGTTTTATCAATCTTGAACACAATAATAAAGATGTTTGAAGCATATTTATTTAACATGTTTGAATCCTTAAAGTCAATGAAGCTAAGGTAAGATGAATTTACCTAATAAAGTGAAATAACCAAAATATTAGTGGCCTAATGGCAATATGTAAAAGATAAAATAAGGGAGCTTATCAACATAATAATTAATGGTAGTATTCTTCGATTCAAAACCATTAGCCTAGCCTTATTGAATGTAATTTTAGGGATATTTGTTGATAATATTCAAAGTTTTAGTGTTGGTCAAAGAGATTAGATATAATCTTAGGGGATGATAAGGATATGATATATAAAATCAAGGATCTCCTTGGTACTATGCTAGCCAACCCTAGAAAGTTTACCTCTATAGGAATTATAAATGATGATGAGTACAAGCACAAAGACATTTTTGTAATGCAAGAAGTGAGGAACAAAATTCAAGGGAAATATGGAAGTGACAAAAAGTGAGTCATAGGCATGATATTTATTATTGAAGAGAAGATTGTTGAAGGTAGGAGCATCAAAGAGTCCATGGCAAGAAATGATGGGGACTTTGATGACTTAGATGATAAATAAGATGTTTGTATCTTAAAACTAGATATTTATCTAGAACTTATCAATGAGAAACATCAAAGATCTATGGAGATTCTCCAAGATCAACAAGGGATCCCTTTAGCCTAGGGCCCACCAGTTAATTGATGATATTCTATTTTATGTAAAACATTGTAATATTTGAATGTGGAATATTCTTTTGTAAAGGCATATGCTAGTTTGTTAGCATATTTACCTAAAGGTTAGCCCATTTTGGAAAGAGAATTATATTCTAGAACTCTGAAGAAGGATAACAATCCTTATATTTGTACATGCATAATCTTATGACCAAACATTATATTACATGAGTCTCCTATAAAAGGTAGTATTACCATTTTTTTAAAATGAGGAAATTTTTGAGCTAAAACATGTACTTTTGAAAAATTAATATATGTAAGGAATATTGAAAATTTTGTCCAAAATTTGTTTGTATCAATTTTTATATGGCTTCTCTCAATTACTTGTTCTAAGTCTTGAATTTGAAATGTTTTTTACGAATTATAAATGTGCATCTTTGATACAAGGTTGCTAATTTTTGTTGAAGCTAGATTAGTTGAATTTTCTTAGACTTTGTTTCATTTTATTTTCTCTACATTAGGATGTGGAAATACTATTTTAATGCAGTAGTAAACCTTTAAGGCATAGTTAGTTCTTACTTGTATTCTTTCATGTTTTCTTTAAGTATTTGCCTAGTATATGGTGGGATTTGAGCATATATTACTTCAAATCATATATTTGTTAAATGTGCATTCAATTGAAATTAAAAACTTGTCATAATGTTTGAGGAAAAGATTAATAATCACATACTCTCTTTCTACCCTACCTTACCCTTCCTTTTGCCCTTTTTTTGACCAAATTATTTTAGTTTAGATCTCATTGTAAATATTCACTTAGATTAGTATTTAGTATATAAATTTGATCATAATTCACTAAGATCATCATATATGCTTTAATTTTTCAAATATTAAGGACCATAATGTCTCTCAATCACCAATTAATATAAATTTGTGGAATACTTTAATTTGTTCTACCTCTTTTTCACCACAACTAGATTACCAAAACCTTTTACTCATAGTCTAAATTCTTAAAATTCTAAAATGAGAAGTGTTCTTTAAACATTAAGAGAACCTATGATACACATAGAGGCATCAACAGGATGAGATTTATTCATGTTAAAAGGAGGGTATCTTGGTGAATTTGTTGAATCTCTACTAGTCTTAGTATGTTTTGACCAAAGGTTGGTGTTATATTTGGAAATTTGCATAATTATTTTACCATAAGAATAATATCACTTATCTTTGTGGTCTTTGACTCATATTTTTTCTTAATTTATTCAAATATAAAATATATTTGAGGTTAGATTATTAATTCTAGTAAGGATGGTTTAAGATCTGAGAATCCATAGCATTTGAGGTTAGAATAACTTATTTTGATCAAAGATTGGTATATCTTTCACAAAGCTGGATTCATTTGGGCTTAAAATTGTAAATTTTAACCATATTTATGTAATTTTACACATATTTTATCTAAATTAATTAAAATTTTATTCCCTTTATTTTTTTATATGTATATCTTTGTAAAATTAGCTTAATGTACAAATTTGAGTCCTATTCTTTATAATGGTTGGTTTGACACATCATATTTCAAATAAGATCCAAATTTATTAATTTGAAACTACCAAGATTTTATAAAATATCATATTTAGAGATAAGAGAGCCTTTAATTGAGTTGGAATCCCATAGGAGATCTAGGAGAGACAAAGGTAGGTGTAGGCATTCAAAGTCTCTACCAACTTTACCACTCCAAGGTACTCCTGCATTCAACCTTCATCAAGGTATGGATTGGTTGGGAAGTTTTCCTATCAATGTATAGGTTAAAATTAATGACATTCTTTGAAATTCTAAAAATTATTTGCCAACTTTTAGTCCTAGTGGTATTATCATAGTAAAACATTTTAAATCATTTAAGGCTACATTGAGATTGTTAGATGTAATTCATGAGGATCTAGCATGTAGGTTATTAAACTTGTTTGATTATTGTATCCACACTTGGGATGAATTTAATAACATATTCACTGACCAATTTGGCAAAAAAATTAACCCTTATGTCATGTACCATTAAGTTACCGCCCTAAAAAGGGATGCAAATAAACCTCTAAGAGCTTTTAATTCTAGGTTCCAAAAGATGTAAAATAGAACCATCAACCCTTATAAACTTGATCAGGCATTAGCCTTAGAAATATAAAAATATTCGCTTGATCCCATTACCTTCATATTCATAAAGAGAGTTATAGGTCTAATGAACACCTAGCTTTAGCTTATGTTGAGGCTATGATCATTAATGACCAAATGCAACCTCAAAGATAGATAGCCTATTTTATCCTGAATGTCAATCCACATATACCTACCTTGAATTTCTTTCCTAATAATAACAAGAATGGGCCTACTCTCAACCATCTTCAAAATCTAAACTAATCACCTCTAAGACATGTTGTTTTTAACTAGAATTTGGAGTTCTTGAACCACCCTGCTAATATTTGATTTAATACAACTGATCAAAGGACCTTATTACCATCCACTAGTACCAATAAAAAATAGGTTAATAATTCATAAGCCCCCAAAAATGAGAATGATTACATTATAAAAATTGACCAAAAATTGAGCACTATGTTCCTTCAACTACAAAAATAAGTTGATAATACTAGAGAAGCTTCTGGTAGAAACTTCTATTTTCAAGGGTTCAATAGACCCAATAATAGGTTTAATAATGATAGTTTCCACAAAAATTATAATAATGAACCACATTTTTAAAAGAATACTATGGATATCAATCTTATTGATATTACTTTGCCTATTTACTATATAGTCCATTATATTGTTAAGCATGGTGAGATTAATTGCATTGAGTTTTGTAAATATTTTGAGGCATTTCAAAAATATTTGGACACTTTTGAGGTATTTAATAAAAAATAAAATCGTTTAATTATCTCAGGATCTAAGCTTGCTAACTAGACCTTCATGGTGGAAACATTTGATTTCCCCTTCTAAGAAGACAATGAACTTGATGATATTCCCAAAGAAGTCCACGTTTTATAGTAATTTTTAAATAAGACATACCCTATAAGGAATAGAGAATAGAGGAATCATTTGACTAATTATAATCCTCCAAATAACTTTGGTACTCCTTTGAATACCACTTCAAATAATAATCCAGAACCTCTAAAGGGAAGTGTTTTTAAGCTTAGTGTTGATCCTTTCAATTCTTCTAATAGGACTGGTTATAATATTGTAGAGGATATGAAGAAAATCAAAGTTAATATTACCTTTCATAAATTGACAAACATCATATAACAAAGAGATATAATCTTGGAATCCTTGTCTAAAAAGCCTAACAAGATGACCAAGACTGATAATGCTATTATAGCTATGTATAAATCTAAAATAGAGTCCCCACCCTTCTTACTTATAATCATAATATTTGGTAAAAACTTGCATTATTATTTATTAGATTCTAGTGCCTCTATAAATTTATGCCTATGAGTGTTTGTAAACAACTTGGTTTGACCCCCATTAAGTTTGATAGGGTTGTCACCTAATTAGATAAGTCTAGGGTCAAGATGGTTAGACAATTATTAAATGTCCATATGTAATTAGCTTCTAAGCCATGAGTCCAATAATTCATAAATATCTAAGTGGTAGATATCCCTAATGCATATGGACTACTCTTGAGTAGAGAATGGATAAAGGCTTTAAATGGCTATATGTCCAATGACTGCACATAACTATGGCTATCTCAGAAGGGTGTTCCTAACTAGATCAAAGTTCAAAGGGAGCCAAGAATGAAACATATGATTATTGAGTATAATGTTGTCAATGAAAGGGTCAACATAATTTATTTTTATTTAGGAGTTTCACCCTAAAAATTGCTAAGGTCTGTGATCCTAAACCCTAATGTTATGTCTAGATTATGGAAGTTGTATTTTGATGGGGCTAGGTGTAAAGTTGGATTTGGATTAGGCATTATCTTAATTGACCCTGATAGTAAGAAATTTCATGTTTCTTATAGACTCCAATTTTATTACAACAATAATCTTTTAGAATATGAGGCTCTCATTTTAGGCCTACATTTTTTCATAAAAAATAAGGTCAAAGAACTAGTAGTGAATTAAGTAAGAAGTAGTTATCAGTGAAATATATCATACCTCAAGAGGTACAATTTTATATTTTGGGATCTAGTGGAATATTTTGATGCCTTCAATATTGTTTTTGTCTATAGGGAAGAAAATAAAATTGCTAATGAGCTTACCTTTACTATAATTGATCCCATGCCTGACCAAGATTCGCTAAACTTTAGTATTAAGTTGATACCTTGCCATTATATACCAAACAATGTGAACCATATGTAGGTCTTTAGTGATGACCAACAAATCCTAAACTTCATGACTAGTTCAAGATCATTTAAATCATAGATCATTGATGAGGCTAATGAAAATCCATTTAGAGAAGGTAAATTTGATGACAAAGTCATTTAGTTGAATGAAAATAAAATATCAAAAGGGATGATTGCTTTGGAAAGGTTGTTTCATCAAGATAAGATAGTTGAAGTTTCTAATATTCCTAAAGTAAGTATAAAGGACTACAATGTAGTTGATCTTGGGCCTCAAGATCAACCTCAATTGGTTAACATTAGAAAATCCTACACTAGTATTAAAAATAAGAGAGCCAAAAATATATTAAAAAAACAAAGGATGGCATTGTTGGGTCTAATTTTGACTTAAAAATCTTTGACCCAAGAGTCATCACCCATACTATACCTCTTAAAGTAAATTGAAAACCCTTCAGATAGAAATAAATACCTATGAACCCTATCTTAGAACTCATGATCTTTAAAAAAGTCAAGAGACTATTAGATGCCAAAATTTTATTTCCCATTAGGTACTCTATGTGGGTGGCCAATTTGGTGCCAGTTAGAAAGAAGAATGGTGAAATTATACTATGTATTGACTTTGAAAATCTAAATAAGGCATTTTAAAAGGATAATTACCCTCTTCCCTCTCTTGACCAAGTATTATGCAAGTTGATCAACAAAGTTTCCAAGCTACTGAATCCACTTCTGTGGTCATAAAAGATTATCGAAAGAAATCAAGGAGACTACAAAAGATGGAGGCCAATTTGGCCCAGGAAAAGGCAAACTATAACAATTTGGTTGAACAAATAAACAAGAAGGATAGTGAAATAACTAGTCTATAGAAACAATTACAAGATATTGTTTCCTTTCAGGCTCAATAGGCAATTGAAGCCCAAAATGATTCATTAAAGATGAAGCTTACACTTGCTAAGGATGCAGCTACATATCTGAGATGGGAAAATGTAGCATTATAGGGAAGAGTCAAAGGACTCCAACTATAGGTTACCTAATCATAGCAAAGGTTGCTATAAGAATATAATAAGGCTATGGCTTTTCAAGCCCAGATCCAAGTAGAGCAACAAAGAGTGGTGCAACTAGTGATTGAGCTAGCCAATAGGCCAAGAGGCGTCAGAGTCACATAGTTGGTGAAGGAACTCTATGAGTTGGCATGGGCAAGGATCTCTTTTGAGATTATCCAGATCAAGCCACTCTTCACCTTCCTACACAATGCATAGCAATTGTGTGAAAAGGTAAAAAATCTAGTACAAAGCATTCTGGCCATGATCTCCTGGAGAGTCATGGACTCTCATTCATTACTGGAGAAGCTCTATAGCTAAAGGGATGTGACATTGGTAGCCATGGGGATCCCTGATAGAATGGTCACCACAAAATGGGTCAATGAAGAGCTCAGTCGTAATGCTATAGCCAATAGTTGTAGAAGTTGTCTCGATGTCATGAAGGAAGGCATCGGTGAGATGAGACAACACATTGAAGATTTGGTGCAACTAGGCTTACCTTCCCTATTTCTAGATGCAAGGATGGTGATGATGGTAGATCAACTTCACACATTGATATTGGCTAAACAAAAGGATCAGATAGTTTTCTAGAGCTTGCAGGATGATTCCTCAGCCTCAAAGGTTGAGACTATTCTAATTCCTATTTTCCAGCAAGAATTCAAGCTAAAATCCACTGCCCAAGTCTTGCAAACCTTCTCACACAAGGATCTCATTAGCTTGGATTTGGATTTTGATGAGTTGCAGAACAAGCAAGGATTATCTGACCATGAGTGGTCTATCTTCTAAATAGCTCTTTTGAAGCTGTAAATTTTAAAATTTTGATCGAGCGGGAGTCAGGTTCTTTTTTGAGCAAGCTCAAAAGTCCTAGCAGTTGCCAATAACTGTAGAGTAATTTCTTACTCTACACCGTATTCAATTAATTTTTTATTTGAGCACTGTAGTTTTGGTTCCTATGCATTGAGGATGAAGCCGTAGAGTTTTGATGCAAAAGATGGATTCATTTTTGCCTAAGTGTCAAAGTGCAGTAGAAGCTGTTAAGTGTCATCCTCAGAGCATGGTCCCTTTTTGCCTCTCTTGTTCTTTTCATTTCAATTTTGGCCTAAGTATTTATTCAAGTGGAAGTGGCCACATATCGGCCTCTAGGAGATGAATATGGACAGCTGGCAACTTCTGAGGACCTCATTGTAGCTTTCTAGAGAACCACAAAAGGCACCACGTGTCAGCATCCACGTATCATAAGAGGCACCCATGTTTTCTATTTTGACAAAGACTTCCAATGAGCTAAGTAATAGAGAGAGTGGAAAGCACTAGGTGGCAGTTGTGGAGGTCCTAAATTACCTTTTTAAAGAAGCAGCAGAAGCCACCACGTATCAACTTTTGAGAGACCACATTCGACCCTAATCATCAAATGAAGATTATGGTGGGTCTCAGATGATATTTCAAAGTATCGATGAAGCATCGAGTGTTAACAAGTGAAGACTGCCACGTGCATCCATCCTTTCTCAAGGGTTGTCAAGGCAAAGAATGCACTGAGTTTTGTTTCAATAAAGCTACAAAGTATTGAGTAAGTGGGCTGCAACAGGTGTCAAAGGTGGGGAATTCCTCAATAGAATATAGAGAAAGTGGAAGCAACCAAGTGTCATCCTTCGGTGCCTTCTAGATCAAGAGGAGAGAAATTTCATAAATTGACTAAGTGTCCTCATGTCTGTCTATCTGCTATAATAGAGATGGAGGGAAAATAAGTCAAAGTTATTCTTGGTAGATAAAATAGTGCATTAGGTAGATTTTTGGGGCTCTCAAGCATTGAAAGCACTGTTTGTTTGTCCCCTAGCAGTAGCAGTAGAAGAGACAATTAAGCAGCCAAAATAGGGATAGAATGAAGAATTTTAGGTGCAAGGAGAGGTACTAGACATAGATCACCATGCCATAGTCAGGGTGATTCCTGATAAGACCAGAATGCAACCAAGGCATTGAATGCACTATCTATTTTTTCCCTTGTGAGTGACCGACAGATTGGAATTGTGTGGGAAAGGAAGTGATTGAAGGAGACACCTAAGGCTATATAAGCAAGATTGTAAAATCTAAAAAGGGGGGAATTCTATAGTTTTAGACTTTTAGTGTTTTGACCAATAATATCATTTGATTTTGTTTCATTTTCTTGAGTTGAAAGGTTTATATGACTATGTGTGTTTCTGCATCTTTTATGACTAGAAGATTCGATAAGAAGATTAAACACTATACCTGCGTTGATGTTTTCTGTGTTATTTGCAAAGTAGTCTATGTTGAAGATTTTCTAGTGTTGTGATTGGAAATGTTATTTGTTTTTGTCTCATTTTCTAGAGTCTAAAGGTCTACATAACTGTGCATGACTTTTGCACCTCTTATGTGATTGAAGGATTCTATTAAGAAGATTGAACACTATGCCTTTGTTGACAATTCCTATATCTCAACAAAAGACTCCCCTATTATGAGCCTCTATTTTTGTTATTTCAATCTTTTACATTGATCATGCACTTGTCTACTCTTAAATGTAATAGAATCATATAATAGCCTCACTATGCTCAGGTTAGGATTAGGATTACACTCAGGCACATCACCATAGTTAGTTTTTAATTCCTACATTTTGCATTTCTGTTAAGTCTCCTATCCCTTTTCCCCAATACCTATAAATTAGAAGAGACTAGCTTCTTTAAAACATGGAGGTTGTTTCAAGCTACATTGTCTCACAACTTGAAACTTCCCATTGTTGATTGGCTAGGATATAGCACAATTTTACACCATCAACAAAGCTCTTAAAGAAGAGGTGTGTATCTTGGATTCTAAGTTGGTTATAGAAGTAAAAGAAAATAATATATTTATTCAGGATCTTAAGAATCAGTTAGAGGTTGCAACTTTAATTTTAACATCAAAAGAAGAAGAGTGTAATCAGTTGAAGGTTGAGTTATATTCTTTAAAGGATAATCATGAGAAGCTTATAATCAAGGTTGAGAAAGATCATGAAATATTAGTCCAAGGGAAGAAGGATGCAGGTTTTGAAGGCAAATCAAAGAAGCCGATCAGGCAGCCCAATGCTTTCAAGTTTTCAAATTCTTTTCATGGCCATTGTTTTGTTTGTCATAATTTTGGTCATAGGGAAAGAGACTGTATGAGGAGAAGCAATCAATCAAAGGGAGATCTCAGTCACATTCAAGAAAAAGGTATTAGAAATATTGTTTGCTTTTGTTGTCATGAGGTTGGCCATATTGCTAGATTATATCAAAATAAAGTAAAGAGATATTCAAGGTATGACAAAGGATATAGAGCCCCTATAAAATATGAGAAAAGACAAATTCAAGTTTGGAGACCTAAAATAGTAAAGGTTGATTAGGTTGAGTTTAAGAGTGAAAATGAATTACTTGATATAGTAGATAAAGAATCAGATAAGAAGGATTATAAAGAATCTCTTGTTACATTTGAGCATGAGATTTGTCAAGATAAGAAAGTTGAAAATTTTGAGATGATGAAAAACATCATAAATGATAAGGTTAGTAGGGCAAAAAGGTTAAACATGCTTAAATGGATTTTAAAATAAAAACACAAGATCAAGGAAGAAACCGAGGAGATGTGGGAATCTCCTGAGATTTGTTTCTAGGACAATTTTATGTGGGGTGTCTCTTCTAGGCTTCAAGGAGACACTTTTAAGAAAATTGAAGCATGGTGGATGATTTTGGGTCTTGGCTATGTTGCATGACAAGAAGGTGAGTTGGCAGATTAATTTGTATATCTTTTGAGGGAATATATTTTTGAATAAAATTTTTGCATCAGTATTATGGTTTATGGCTATTGTTTTTATTGTAATGGATATGGTCACAAGAAATTATAATGTAGAAAAAGAGAACAATTTCAAAAATAAGGAGAAGGAAAGTCAAGTAGAGTTAAGTAGAAGCCACAACTCTTTTGCTCCTCTATCAAGCTTTGATGAAGAGACCATAGTATGCTACAAGTGCAACAACTTCAGAAACATAGCTCGGTATTTTAGAAGTGTGTTCAAGTTAGTCAAGAAGGATTAGAGCTTTAAAGCTCCATTAATCAAGAATAAGGATCAGAATCTCAAAGCTCCATTCATTAGGGAGAAGGTTCAGACATGTACATGGTAGAAGAAACAAGATAAAGATTCTATGATGGTTCAGATAGCCCTGCATGTAAAAGGTAAAGATCAGCCATGGTTAATTGATAGCAAATGTTCAAGGCATATGACAGGAGATAAAAGTAAATTCATATCTCTAAAGAAGATCAATGGTGGTACAGTGAGATTCAAAGATAAAACCACTGCCAGGATAGCCAAAAAAGGTACTTTAAGTTTGGATTATGGTAGAACTAAGACTAAAAATGTTTTGTATGTAAAAGGCCTTAAGCATAATCTATTGAGTGTTAGTCAAATATGTGATCAAGGATATACATTAAAGTTTCATAAAGAAGGTTTTGAGATTAGAAGAAAAGTTTCAAATGAGTTGATTGCAGATGCTCAAAGGATAGGGAACAATGTGTATGTATTGTCATATATCTTCTCAAAGGCATGATCAAAGGATACATTCAAATATCATGAGAGGAGTTGGGAGTAATTTCTATTACTTCCTTCAATTGATTTTTAGCATCAGTTGAGGGGGAGCTAAGTGTTAGCTCTAGGTAGGCCCTTTGCCATTGATGTCAAAAGGAGATAATAATAGGTATAGGTATAGGTATAGGTACAGGTGCAAAAAATAGGTATAGAGAATAGGTACAAGTTGCTGTAGTAAGGGGGATTTATTGTATGTTTTTAGATGATAGTATGTGTAGGTGATAGGATGTGGGAGTTTCAGGATTGAGGTTGCCATCAATGACAAAGGGGGAGATTGTTGGAAATATTGTCATTGATGTCAAAGGTCTAGTATTATTGGTGATAAAGGCCCCATTGCATTTAATGTTGTTTGTAATAAATGTATCTTGGATAATATGAGTTAATATTTATTTCATATTAACAAACATATTTTTGGTTGCATATGAGATAAAAGAAGGGCCCATGGAGAAGTCGAAGAGCCACGGGGTAAAGACAAAAGAAGGATGGGATGCATTTTCCATGAAGAGTCATCTTGGGGAATACCAAGAGTCACCAAGTGAAGACAAAAGAGTAAGGGTGCAATTTCTCATGAAGGGACACTTTGAGGAATACAAAAAGTCACCGAAGATAAGGACAAAAGTGGGAAGGATGTTTTTGGTCATGAAGGGTCACCACATGACTTTTCAAAGGCTTGAATATTGGCACCATTTTCCATGAGGATTGATGGTCACAAAGGGGGAAGGCCAAAGGTCATTTGAAAAGATATAAATAAAGGCTTGAGAAGCCATTTGTAATATGGTTGAGAGAGGTTGATTTGATATTGTAATATATAGCTTAGAAGAGCAATTGTGAGAGATGAATAGTATTTGTTATATCTAGATTAGAAGAGCAAAGGTGAGAGAGAGGAAAGAGATGTTGTATTGAACTATCATTTGTTGAGATAGCAACATTAAGAGATAGGTGTGTGGTATACACAAAGGGGTTGGTGCTCCTGTGGGTTGGTGCTCATGAATAGTTGTTGGGTTAGTTCTCGACAAAGGGATTTGAAGCTCCTATGGGTTGGTGCTCATAAATTGTAGCTAGGTTGGCACTTGGTAAAGGGGTATGGTGCTCCTATGGGTTTGTTCTCATGAATATACTTGAGATTTTTATCCGTGGTTTTTCCCACATTGGATTTCCATGTTATATCTTGTGTCTCTCTCTATCTTGTGCGATGTTTATTATTTGAGTTTTATTGCATATCTTGAATGTTTGATTAAGTGGAATTTGATAAAGGGAAAGTTTTATAAGATATATGATGTACTAATTCACCCCCATCTCAATATATCCCGTGCTTAACAATATTCACTTATTTATATTGTAATATGATATTTGTTATAGTTCATACACTAGTAAAACACTCAAAGTGAGATCAAATAAAGGCAAGGTGTATTATATACACCTAGCTAGCCATTTATTTCCTTTAACCTAGTAATTTTTTCTTGATGCATTAATAGATTAAAGGGGGAAAATGTAGATATTAAAATATGATTTATATAGCATAAAGATATTATATACTTAACAAATATATATCAAGACTCTACCCTTCAGTTGTAAACTTTATTACTAATGAAATGCTCTCATTCACCATCTCACTATGTCTAGCTATTTATTTATGGTCCAACCCTATCATTTTAGATGACTTAAATATCCTAAACTACACAAAAACCTTAAACCTAATATATGTCCTTCACTATCAGTTTTATATCCTCAATAGCTTTTTATCCTTCCAACACTTGCTTCCCACATATAGACACTTGTGTCAATGTAATTGTCCATATTATTATCAAGTGTCTAGTCCTCAAAAGTCATATACTTTTAAAATATTTCACGTCCTATGGGTCAACCCATTTGTTTTATTTAACCTTAACATGAGATATTTTTAAAATGTGTTGTTTAAATATAAATCTAAGACTATTCATTATTCATCCAACAAATACCAAGAAAACACCTATTCAATGTCAATCAATTATACAACTAAGTTTCATTTCCCCATTCTTCCCTTTTTTCATATTAGTCATAGTAGTAGTCATAGTATAGGTTTGAAGCACTCAAAGAATAACCCATGAGTATTATTTGTCAATTTATAATCTAGAACATTGCATACATTTGCATATAGTATATTTCACCCATGTGCACACAAAATCCAACACCTATGGGAGAAATACATAAGTATAAGGCCATCCTTGGAGTATTAGATATATAGGAAACTCTCATTGATGGAGGGGTCCTTGATGTTAGCTCAAAACTGTGAACACATTAACCCATTTTTGGAAAGGTATAAAAACTTAAGGTAAAGAGATATGTTTTGATCAATACATAATCATTGACAACCTGTGTAGGTAAATAAAGGACATAAAAAAAACCTAGAAGGCTCTAGGCAGTCTCTTAAAAATATAATTATTATTGTATACAAGATAGTTACATTGAGATCAGATAAAAGTGTTCATGCAATTGTCTCAAGGCTGATACAAGTGTCCAAGCCACCAAAAACAATATTTCTAGAATCTAAGGATTAGAACCTAATCTTGCCCCTACTTGTTTCTACCTCTATATTTCTTAGATCTACTTGTATATTTAAATATAAGATAGACATTATATATCCTTCATGTTTATGCAATAAAACTATTATTTTAAGTGTACTTTATATATTTATCATAACTCAACACTTTAATTCAAAATATTTATATATTTAATTTTTTAATTAATTGGCCTACTCTGTACTATTTTTATTCATCCTTGTGTATAAGATATTATACCCTCTTAACCCACATAAAAAAGGGTTAAACACTATGAGCTTCATTTTAACTTTTTATAGGCCTTGACTTATATGTTACATACCATTATTATTGTGTACAATATAATTGCATTGATATCAAACAAAAGTTTTGATTCAAGTGTCTAGGCCACCAAAAATAATATTTATAGAATATAATGATTAGAACCTGATCTTATCCCTACTTGTTTCCACCTATATACTTCATATATCTACATGTACATATGAATATAATATAGATATTATATCTCCTTCATGTTTATGCAATCAAACTATGACTTTGAGTTTACTTTCTATATTTAGCATAACTCAACACTTTAATTCAAAATATTCATTTATCTAATATTTAAATTAATTTTCCTACTCTATAATAGTTTTATTCATCCTTGTGCATAGGTTATTCTACCCCCTTGACCCACATAAATAAAAAAGGTTAAACACTATAAGTTTCATTTATACTTTTTTATAGGCCTTGCCTTATATGTTACATACATTTTTTGAATATTACATATCTTACTATATTGACATATTTTTCATATGTGCTACATTATTAAATGATTATATCTTAATACACATGATACAATTAACTTTTATTTTGAGATGAGTGACTTTTAGGATGCATTATCTCACCTCAAAAAGGGTATTTTGGTGAGATTTTCATACATAATATAAGCATCTTAGATAAAAAATAAGTTTTTTGGTATAAAATATAGTTTTAGAGGTTTTAAAATGGTTTAAAATTCAATCAATGATATAGATTATAGGGGATTATGCCTTAAATATGAACTCACATTACATGTAAAAGTACAAATTCATATAATTTTGGGTGCATGATATATATTTATGTATAAAATTCAAATAAAATTGATAAATTTGAAAATACATTTAGTTACATATTTTAAAACTATCACAATGGGGGCATGATACAGATTCATACACACTATACTGTTTTTCAAATTCAAAGGCATAATATAGATTCATGTCATGATTTTACTATTACTTTATATTTATAAACATGGTAGGATAATGTATGTTCTCTATTTCCTTCTGATCATGCATTAAATACCTAAATAAAAAGTGATAATTGAATCTACAATCTATTTGTAGTGGTTGATTCAATTAAAGTACATAATGCATAAATTAGAGACTCAATGCCCTCTAACATTATTTATTATGATTCTATTTTGGATTCCAACCCATTTATCATCTTGGGGTTATAAATACAAACAAAAAATTTATATTTCTATGTCCCTCAATGGATTTTATTTTCTATACAAGTTCAATTCAATTCAAGGATTGACCACCCTCAAATTATCCTTTGGTTTAGCTAAGGAACTAACCTGTCTAAGTGTTTCACCGAAAGCACCAATTCTCTAATGCTTCAACAAACAATCAACTCCAAGAAAATTTATAATAAAAACATTGGTTTAACACATACATGTGTTCTTCCCTGTTCTTTTTTAATATTTTCAAATTCAAGTTACTTTCTAATTTTTAGTTTCACATATGAGCATTAGCTAATTTTACATCATTGCAAGAATTTCCTTGGAAGATAGTACATGATTGGAGATTTATCCTATAGGAAAAGTGTGTTATACACACTCAAGTATATCTTCACTTATATTCTATTATTTTAATTTATAAACAAAAGTGGAGGCAAATGTAACCACTCAAATTTGGTCATGAATACTTGATAATGTCGATTTTGGCTCACTTTGACTTTAATTGAGCATGAGTTTTAACACTTAAATCTATCCTAAGCACATATACAAAAATATGTATTTATAATTTGTTATATTATTAATAAAAAATGTTCTACATTTATAAAAACCCCTTTAAGCATATGCACTAACATTTTAGATCCCAAAATTGTCATGTTTTCATATAGGATAAGACCATCATGTAGGGAACAATAGTGCTAGTCAATTTTGTCCCTTATGGGTCTATCCTATCCTTCATCCTAGAAATGACTATTATTTATATTTAAACCCTCATTTATAGGTTGATCCATAATTTTATGATATATAGATTTAGGTTTTTGCCTTTTGGATTACTATAAAGGCACATTTGAGTCACTTATTCTATTACTTGGAAATTTCAATATTAAGGCACACTTATACTATTTTACTTTGATAAAAACTTACATATTCTTCATAATATAATTTATATCATTTTAATAAGACCTTATCCAAGTCAAGAGTGCATTTTATCCAAATTAAAGTAAATATTTATCAAGTATTCAAGTTACCTATAGATGTATACATTTAGTAAAAGGAGAACAATTGCACAAAGTAATATAAGTGGGACCCTCTTAAGAGTATTTTATTCATAGGTAATAATTAATCATTGTGATGTTGATTGGGATCAAATTAACCCATTAAACTCCCCCATTTTTCTTATTTTTATTTTTTTTGCTATTCTAAGCCCTATTAGGGTTTCAACTTTGAAGAAGTTATTTACAGGTTATTTGTGCATATATGAAGGTCAATTTTCTACACATAGACATGTTTTAAGTAACCATAGATAATTTTTTCCCTAATTTCCTTATTTTATAGTAGAATAAAAATCAACCAATAGATAAAAATCATGTCAGTTGATCCTATCCCCTTTTAGACATTCTTTTCCTTCACCAATTTCAATAATATCGTAGTTTTTGTGCCACTTGTATTAATCAATATCTACTAATAAGTTTCAACCATTTTTAAGTTTCACATAGTCCTATCACAAAAAATAAATCTCTATGTATTTTTTGTTAATATTTAGTCTTCTTTCACTCAATTATACTTTGTTTATTTGGGTAATTTAATTTCATTCTACTTGTTGTAAGTTATTTTACAACATTTACTTACCTTATATTTAATTTATCTAAAATAAGGTTAATATAATTATTAAATACAAATTCTAATAAAACAAGTATTTAATTAAAAATGTAAATTATAATCTTATAAAATACTTATATGATAATTAAATTATGCCTAATTTCTAGGTATGTAAACACTATGTCCCATTACATGATGTTGATATTGATCAAGATGATGACTTCAATGCTAATTACATATATGGCAAGAATGACTCATTACACATGTCCAATGACCTTGATGAGGAGGATGATGATGAATAAGATTTATTAGAACATATCAGTTGCATTTTTTGCAAAGGAGATTATATTAATTTTACTCCCTCCAACATCACACATTATTGTATTTATATAAATATCAAAATTATAAATTTATCATTTATTACATATAATGTTTAAAGTATATCGCTATATCTCATAGTATTAATGTTTAAATAAAATAATTCTAGTAATGTTTTTCTTATAAAATAAACATACAAAATACATTTAAATAATAATATAATATATAAATTAAAAAATTACTAGAGTCAAAAAGAGGAAATGAAGTTGATTGATGTCCAATGAAAAATGGTGTGTTTGTTAGGGTGTTCACATTATTAAGTATTTAATTAAATATAAATATTATTAGTTAAAAAATATTATGTAAATAGGTTTTTGTCATATATTATTTTTGTATTGAGGTTAAAGGTGGGTAATTTTTTGAGCTAGGGTCCCCAAACCCTAAGAGTATATCAAAACAAAGAACCAGACTAAAGAAACAACCCTAAAAAGGATTCAAAGGTCACATCACAAAGATAACTAGAGAATAATTAAAAAAATACTCCTACATAGCCAAACAACTTAGATTATTCCATACTTCCTGAAATGTCTTCCCTACATGAATTCATGTTGTTAAGATTCATGTCAATTTTCCTGATAATGCTTTCATAGTCAATGTTGTGTGTTCCACTACTACTTTGGCCCTTTGTCTCTTTTCCTTTACTTGTATAGTTGGAGTCAAATAGGTCTTTGAAGTGCTCTAGGAGGTTTTCCATATTCTATAATCCTTAATTCATACTGGCTTTACTATAATTTATAATGAAATTGAGTTTGTTTTGAGGATCCTCATTGGCATGCTCAAGGAGATCTACCCTGAAGTTGAGTCTTTGAATTTATAGATCCTCTTATTTATCAATCTAGCATTTGGATAGCTTTTAATTTTCCTATTGCAGTATGTTCATCCTACTTTTGAGGCTAGATATTTCCTTCATGAACCATCTCATGCGAGAATTTTATAGTGGTATATTATTATTATGAATAACAACAATATTATATGGGGGAGTTTTATATAGTTGGTTCGTTATTCATGTGAGTGATTGTATGGATCTTACTATCTTGATTCTATGACATGTATTCGCTATAAAACTTATAATGCTTTGAATGAATATAGTGTGAGAATTTTATTATCATTATTTATCTATTTTATTTTTGTGTTCACTTTACTATATAACTTTGATTTTTACCAATATCTGGTATGAGAGTGGGTATTTTTAGAGTAGTTATGCATATATGAAAGTAGGTGAGGGGAAATTGCTTGGTGATTTATTCCTATAAATGAGTTTAGTATTTTTTGGATCATCTCGAGAGTATTTGTATTAAGATGTGTTTCTATTGCTTATTACCTAACAACCATGTAGCATCCAATCTAGTGTGCAAACTTGTATCAAAAGGTGTTGGCTTTTTCCATAGATCATATTTAGAGCTCATATATTTCTACAACAAAAAAACCATCTATGATTTCATCTTTTTTTTCATGGTTCTTGGTAATTTATAGTCATATCTATGTCTTTTTACATATAATTTAACACAACTTTATCATCCTCATGAATTAGCATATTGAACCAGTCTTCAAATTGTAATCATTCTCTGCTTGCCATCATGACTAGGAGGGAAATGTTTACATAAATATGAGTTTAAAATTTAATAATTATGTGAATAACATCTAGAAATGAATGATTCTTGGTCAACCAAAAGGAATATTTCAATATTTTAAAGAGGCATTTCAATCAAAGGCTTAATATTCTCTATTATACTAGTGCATCATTAGTATGAGGCATCTTCTACCATATCCTTCACCATACGATGTGTCACCAGGAAATTCCACCTTAGATATGCAATGATACCTATTATTTCATCCATATCTAATTGGTAATTGTATTGATGTGGACTTTTGACAATAATCAAGTCATTATCAGCTATCATACAACTTTTAATACAAAATCTAGTTGTATGCCCACATGATCATTGAAATCATTGATTTATCCTAGGGAATTGAAGGCATTTCAATCTTAAATGAAGAAAAATATTTGATCTAAATCCCATGATACATTATTAATCCTAGACTTCATGGTATTCAGTTGTGTTTCTAAGTTCTTCATGTAGTCTACTACACCAAGATCAAATGATCCACCATCATAACTCATGCTCTTTTTGTCATAGATATATGTTTTTAATGAATATTTGTACTATTATGAATCACTCAAATCCTACAAAATCTTTTCATCTATGTTTTAGAATAAATAGTTATTTGTTTGCATCTACCATCCACATCAAATCAATCAATTTAGATGCCCATTGGATACTATCATTGAATGAGATCCAAGTTATGTTTAGGTCTATGGTTTGGCTATGTGTTCTCCATCACATTTCCTATCCTCTCATTGATATGTTCCATAATGGAAAAAAATATATATGTCATACAAGATAACTTTCAACCCATACAAATCAATGTTCTCCATGTGGCTTCCACATGTTCGACCAACATTCCTCCTCAGGCTCCATCTAAAGTGCATATAAATTCTTGAAGATAATAAATTGTTATAAGGTTAGTTTGGTATTGTCTCCTATAGTTATTGGTAAAGTATTTGGTGGAATTTGATATAATTTTTTAGTTAGAGAGTCATAGTCAATTGTATTAGTTGTGTCATTGAAACTTAAGTCATTTATATATTTTAGAGATTAAGTGGTTTGAGTAAAAATCTCTTGATCGTGGTTAGTTTATTTTTATACAGGATGTTATAATTTAAATTTTTTATTATTATTTGGTCTGTATGACATAAAAGACAAAGTCAAATAGGTTGACTCATTTTTTGTGTGTCAATATTTGGTCATCAAAATACTTAAGAATATCAAAAGAGTCATTTTTAAGAGGTCAAATTTGTTAAAGTAAAAATTTTCTCCTTTTAATGGAAGCATTTTTGGGCAACCCCGATGTCACAATTATAAAAAGTACATTAGTCTTGAGGGTGGATTTTTTCATAAAAAATAGCATGCAAAGTTTAAGCTTCAAAACATCATAATCTAATATGCATATTCACTTGTTGGAGGTCAGAGGCAAAAAATTTAGGAGGTTTTAAAGTCTCTTATTAGCCACTAGTGATAGGGCCACTTTTACTTTAGTGGTGGATTTTTTTTAGTTGTGTGAATAATAATAGATGATGTATACCTATTCACATTTGTGATAAGTGAACTAAAAATTCCTCTATAACTTCTTTGAATATGTGATAGTGAAGAGATCTAATAACTATATTGTACATCATGATTTGGTTTATGTTAAGCCACTTATAAACCCATTTTTTTGGTTATTAGTAATCCACTTGAAAACCACCCCATTTTGGTTGTTGGTAAATCATATTAAAACCATAAGTATTGTAATTGTCGTGAGTACAAGTGTAGATATGGGATAAATGTTTTCCCCACGTTCACATTAAGGGGGTGTAGACTAGGGATTAATAATGTTCACAAGGGGGTGAATGTTAGGGTGTTCACATTATTAAGTCTTTAATTTAACATAAATATTGTTAGTTAAATAATATTATGTAAATAGGTTTGTGTGGTATATTATTATTATGAATAATAACAATATTATACGAAGGAGTTTTATATAGTTTGTTGGTTATTCATGTGAATGATTGTAGGGATCTTACTATGATGATTATAGGAGGCATATTTCATATATAACTTGTAATGCTTAAAATGAATATAGTGTGATAATTTTATTATCATTATTTATCTATTATATGTTGGTGTTCTATTTACTATATAACTCTAATTTTTACCAATAGCACTCACATGAAAAGAAAAAACTTTATGTGGGGGTGCAATGCCCAATCTATGGAATCATCAAATATAGTCATGGAAAGAGATGTAGTAGATGATCAAAATAGCATAGAATTCTAGGAGTGATGGATAGTGCATAGGAAATGACCAAGAATGGGAAAAGGAGCACTAGGATTTTGAGAAGAGATCTCATGGGGTGGCTTTAGGAGTGAATCAAATATCCCTGGGTAATAACATTACTCTAGAATCTCATCATTCTAAGGGTTTGGGTGCAAGGTCAGATCTACCTTAAAAAAATACCAAGTGAGAAGGAAAGTAATGGTCCTCCATAATGTGGAACTCAATCTATTTCTTTTGATGAAACTAATTTTGAGGAAAATCATAAAACCCTAAAAGTTAGGGGTTAATTGGAATGCTCATAGGTAAATGGATTACCCTTACAGTAGTTAAAGTTTGGGTGATTGTGACCTAGGGCCCTGACCTCATGATAAGTTTCCTATCAAAGGGGTTTTTGATCATCATGTGCCCATTAGAGCTAAAGAATTTAGAAGACATTCCCTAGATGATGAATGATTTTAAATTATGGATTTAATATTGGTACTCCAATTTCAATCCACCCACTTCTAAAAAGTTTAATTTCTTATTTTGGTACTATTGTATAACCTCCCATTTAAATATTGAAATGAGGATTTTTTGAAAAGGATTGGATCTACATTATGGGATTTTATTTTCAATGATCCAATTACAAATGAAGGGGTTTTAAATTCATATACAACAATTTGTGTTTTAATGGATTTGTAATTCCAAATTCTAGATTGAATCTCTCTTTTTCCTAAGAAGGCTCATCGGAATAATGAATTAATGTTGATTGGCCATATCTGTAACAATTTCCCTGGGACTAGGAGCCAAAAAAATTTTGTTCAGAATTAGATGGTGAAGTGTATCCCTTAGTCTAAGGCTTTCATTAAAAGGAACTTAATAAGGACCCTACCCAAATTTGGCAAATGTGGTGTCCTCTAACATGCCTAGGATAAATTTTGAGGCAAATATTGCCTTGAAAGATAAATTGGAAAAATGGGTGGCTTTCTCCTTGGCCATTATGCTCAAATAAATTTAGTTTATCTCTTTAGAGGCTCAAAAACTAAAATATTGTGTTGGAGCTCACCCGAGTCAAAAAAGGAAGAAGGACTATCTTGAGGAAGTTCTTAGGCATCAACTAAAAGATTCTAGTTGGGATGTTGACTTGTAGGTTTGACCTTTGGTAGGATATTTAAATGATGATAAGGAGTTTAACTCTAGGGAATTTATCTCTTTATCTTGAAAGGAGTGCCCAATCTCATATCCAAATTCTAGATACAAGAATAAAAGAGGGAATAAATCTAAGAAGCTCATCACAAATGAAGAGGTATCTATTGAGGACAACATACCCCCTTCCTAAAAATGGGGATGCTTATGTTAAAATTATGTAAATTTATACTTTGAAATTAAAATTCACTTGATCAGAGTATAATTAACATGTTTGTACATTATCTATATTTGAAGATCATCCACACCTTGACTTAGTTGGTTTATTTTTCCATGGCTCTATTTTACTGTGGTCTAATTTTTGTAGTGTCTTCTCTTCATATTTCAAGTTGCATGTTTAGTAGAGCCCTCCTTGAATGGGCCATGACTGAATTTCTATAGTTTAATCCCAACTTGGGATCTTACTAGCCTTTGGTATATATAAATTAAAGTTAAAATGTTTAAATATTCCTGAAGCCCTCCTTCAAGAAACCCTAGCATAGGTTATTTGAAATAAATTCAAAATTGGTAAAAAAAATGATGGTAACACTTTAAAAATGCTAATGAATTAAAGTTAATTTTTATAATAAGCCTTAGTCATGTTTTTCAACATGACCAAACCTTAGCCTAAAAATTATAAGCTTGGTTCCATTTATATTCTAACATAGTCGAACCTTATATACATAGGGTCCTTTTTATATGTTATTAACTTAGACTAATGTCTTAATCCTAAGGCCTCATTCATGTTTATCAAAATACATAAGACTTTAGTACTAAGAATTTATTCTAAGTTATTTATGTTTCCAAGTCATAAATTAAACTATATGCATGTTTTTAGGATCAATGACCTATGTTTGTTTAGACAAAGTTGATCAGATGGACTGAAGTGGACCTAATAAGTCAAAGACCTAACCTGTTGACCTAATCTCACTTGATCCTGTGAATCGTGATCAACAACCCATATTTAAGTAGATGTGTAAGATTGAATGGTTTAAAATCAAAGTGAGAAAATGAGAGGGTCCTTTTTTATTACATAGACTTAGCTTAAGCCTTTATCCTAAGGTTTTGATTGTATTTATTCATACAATATAATCTTAGGATAAAATTTTATTCTATGACTTATATTATTTTAAGGGTCCTTTATTCATTATATTTAAACATAGGCTAAAGACTTATGAAATTTATGAAATGCAAGGTATTTTTTATGTTCTTAACCTGCCTTAAAAAGCCTTAGGCTAAAGTTTAATCATATTTATTAATAAAAAATAAAACATTAGTCTCAGGATTTGTGTTGTAGAGAAATTTTGGTTATGTTTTTGGAAGGAAGAGAAAATAAACTCAAAAAGGGTATGGTAGAAAAAGTTGATGTATTATGCATGTGTTGATCCAGATGAGTGTAGATACTCCTATTTGGCTTGGGAGGAATGACCTATAGATAATAAATAACTCAAAAAAATAGTTTGATTAGTTATATAGTTGGGTAAATTTCCTAACAAGCTATATCTAATAAGAATGAGCTTCCTTAGAAGATGTCAATCCACACTTTTAAATAATCAAGTTTTAAGAAATGAAAGATAAATTACTTGCATATATCATATAAGATACTAAAATTAAATAGAAGTTCTTGATAAAATAATAGATGAAATTGACTAATTATAGTAATAATTAGATCAATATTAATGCTAAATAGGTCGAGTATGGTTCATAAAATAGGGTAAGGCTCTATGATCAGGTAGAGGAAAAGACAATTAGATTTGGTTGAGGTCTAGTGGGTTAGGTATAGTAGAAAAAAAGTTTTTTGGATGAGGTTAAAAAATAGAAATTTGAGAGATGAGTTTGGGTTTCATTGATTGTGAAATAAAAATAATGTAACTGAATGATTTCAAATAGATACTTAGCCTGTTGGTTATTGATTTGATGAATTGTTGAGGTGGTAGAGCCTAGAGTAATTTTGATAGAGCAATGGTACTTGGTTAGCTAATGGATGGTAGAACTTTAGATATCTATCGCACTTGCTAGTTCATTAGATCACTAGAAGAACACCTATAAAATTGAGTGTTGATGTAAGGGGATCCAAATTTGGATATATATGATTGATTGATTCTAGATATAGATTCACCCTCTCCTCCTCTCTCTTTATAGGAAGGAAAGAGAGGCAAAAGTATAGGTTCAAACAAGAGGTTTAACTAGATTTTTTAATTTCAATAATAATCCACACATGGATAATGGACAAGCTAGTTATAAAAAATTAAGGTAGAGTGATGTGGTAGTTTAGTGGTTCAGGTAGTAGAAACCTAACCATCAATGATTAGAAATGATCATTGATAGTTAGGGTGACTTTCAATGATTAAGAGTCAAAGGTTAGTTTAGGTTAAAAGGTGGGTTAGCCATTAGGTAAATTCTAACTTAAGCTATGTTTAGTTTATGATTGAAAGGTTAGGGTTGGTCCTTAGGGGGTCCTAAGGTGGTTTAAGGGTGTTTTAACACCTAGAACCATGGTGTGTATATTTCTAGTGTCTATAATTACCCCTTTTGTTATGAAGTTTATATCAACAAGCTATAAAATAAAAATGGATTATGGGTCAAAGGTTTGATGCCTTGAGTATGGGAGGAGGTGTTCCCCCGCAAAATCAGAAGTGATGAGGTGAAACTGAATTGAATATGGGGTTGATAAGTGGTGTGTACAAGGTAGTAAAAGTTTAAAAATGTTTAACTTGGTAATTTAGCTAGTGCGGTCAAAAGGACTAAGGTAGGGTCATTTAAAAAGTATGTGATAAGTTGGGATAAAATGGCCAATGGTGGGGTAACATGGTGGTTGTTGAGGTGGATAGATAAATAAATATCCATGGGTGGGTACTTGGTGTGTGTGTGTCAAAAAAATTTAGGTGAAAATTTTGTGTTTAAAGGAGAGGGAAAACCTTATTAATCTAATTGTTGATGGTTAAAGTTTTTAGGGTTGACCATTGATGGTCATCCTGACCACCAATAGTTAGGTGTCAACCCTAAAAGGGAATGGTCAAAAATAACATTAGGGGTCTTATGTGGCTCATTTGAGCAAATGAATATTGGTGAGAAGATTTTGGCTTTTTGTGTGAAAAGAGCTCGTGATTGAGGGTGAATGATTGGGTGAGGTTGATTGAGTGGGCTAGAGGTTGATTGAGTGGGCTAGAGGTTGACTAATGAGGATGTAGGGTAGGCATGGTAGGGAATGATACCAAGTAGTGGGCCCTAGGGTTCCTCCTTAATGATGGTTTTGGAATGAGGTAGGGGTTGTTATTTAATCCATAGATTAGATTGATTTTAGTGAATAAATTTTATATTGGAATTTGGTTATTTGTTGATTGATATTTATTGTAGATATATGTTGTTTTGGTTTTGACCTAGGTTTAGGGTGTGTGTTGTTTTTGTGTTGAATTTGAGGTTGAAGAGGAAATTATAAGAGTAGGGTAGGTTAATTAGGGTTGGGGTACGTACAAGTGAAAATGTTTAGGTTGTAATGGTGTTTGAGTGGTTATTTAGGGAGGGCAGGGTTTGGATATTCCATCAGTGGTCACCCATAGTGACCATTGGTGATCAATAAGAGGTGGATTTGGTTTTAAAAAAAGATTTCAAGATTAGACTTTTGAGTTAATGTTTGAAAAATTTAGGTCAAGGTTAATGTTGATGGTTAAGGTGAGGGTAGTGTTTCTAATAGGTAAGGGTATGAATAGTTAAGGTCAATGCATGAAGGTGTAGGAGATAGTTAAATGATGTAGGGTGATAAGTGGTAGTTAAGATTGGGGCTAGGTATTTTAGGCAAAAAAGGTGATTATATAGGTTTAGATAAGATAGGTTAAATGTTTGTGATTTAAATGGTGGATGAGGTAGGTGTAATACATAGAGTTTGTAGTAAAAAATAGTATAAAGAGATAAGTTTGTTTTCTATCAAACATTGTAGGCATAGGAGTGGACCCAGATACAGGATTAGGTACCTTAGATCTTTATTGAGATTCATCGAGGTATGACTACAACTAACTAGGCTCATACAGAGAAGGTGGGCCTTAGTTCTATGATGCATTACTAGTATGTGCCATGGGATGTGTTAATGATAGTGACACTCATCAAGAGATGGGATCTAGCCAATAACACCTTTTTGTTACCTATAGGTGAGATGACCATCTTACCTGAGGATATCCATAGGATTACATGGATACACATACAAAGTGAGCTGATTTATCATATTTAGAGGGAGGAGCATGATGATTTTATGGATCTATTATATGTAGATGACCTCAAATTAATGAGGTGGCATAAAGGGGGTTTGTCTATGCTCTACCATACCAGAGGGCTAGAGATGATAGGTGGCTAATGATGATGATGATATTAGTATCATGGTTTGCCATATTAGATGTGAGTAGTAGTAGTTTCTCTTATTTTTAACTAGGGGTACTAGTGGGGATGTTTCTAGGTTGCACAGTGTTCACATGGGTAGTTATGTTATTGGTTCAAATTTACAAGGAGTTGCAAGGATTTTATGCCCAAATGAGGTATGGTATCAACATGGGGGTTTTTATGCATTGTTGGGAATATGAGCACATCTAGGTGTTATTACCAGTGGGTCTACCATGGGAGGTGCATGCTTAGATGGGATTTCAAGTAGTATTTATGAGGTAGAGAGATGATTTTTCCCTCTCAAGACTAGGTGGAGGTGTTCATGAAATAGACTAGTTCAGGGGATTACTAGATGCCTTGGTTGTTGGAGATGTGATTTGGAAACCATACATTACATTTCTAGGATGGGCACACTATGTCTAGCACACACTATCCCTATAGATTTATTAACGGATCTATGATAGGAGGAATGGTGAGATAGAGCTAATACCTTTTAATAGGGTACAATGATAGTTCCTCTTGGTACAAGGTATCCTCAGGGTATTCTTGACATACATGAGGGATGATGAAAAGATTCTACTAACCACTCCATGGCTAGTACATATTTTTATTAATCACAAAGAGCTCTTAACAAGGCTAGAGATACATGATGTAGGCATCATGGATAGTTACCCTACATGGTACTAGGCACTATATGTTGTAGCTGATATTGGTGGTGATGATGGTGGTTGATAGGCTATGGATGTTGACCTAGCTACTAAAGGTGGTTAGTAGGCATAGGGTTAGGGGGTTAGCCCAAATATGTAATAGTTATTAGTTAGAGAGACCAGGTGTGAGTAGCACTAGCCATGGTATAAACTTCTATGATAGCATTACAAGCATCATTGGTAGCATCATAGGGTCAGTTGGCTACTTTCATAGGTGAGAGAGATCAGGCTAGAGCTATGCTAACTTTGGTGACATAGGAGAGATACTTTATCTAAAAGATGAATGGTGGAGTACAAGTAGCCATCATATAAATAAGGACTATCCATATATAGAGATACATAGAAACTATGGAAGAGTTGTGGTATTATAAGGACATAGTCTTCAAGCATTATCTAGATGATCTCTGATAGGGTGAGTACAGGGTTAGGATTGTAGGTGGTGTAGGTATAATGACACTAAGTTAGTGGGTCACATTTGTAGGTGGCTAGGTAAGTATAGGAGGATGGGATCTAGGGGGAAATGGTGCCTTAGGTTCTTGGTTTGTTGAGGAGACATTATACTTATTGTGTATATGATTTTTGATACTAGCTTATGAGCTGATGTATATTTTGAGAGAGTTATGTATATTGTTATACATGAGAATGTTTATGTGATTATAAAATCATGATTTATAGACATGATATTTGTTTATGGATTGTGGTACATGTTCTTAATACTTGTGTTGAGTATTTTTTAATATGGTTATGCTCATGATGATGTGAATGTGGACCACCTAGCTAGGGATGTGATAATATGTATCTTTATTCAATTTTATGATAATGTTTGGATATGGATTTGATGTTATCTCATGTGATTATGATGAGATTGTGATATTTGTTGATGATTAGGATGATATTAATGACATTTATTATTATGGTTGTATATGATTTTTGATACTGACCTATGTGATGATGTCATAAGATGTATATTTTGAGAGAGATATGTATATTTTTATACATGGGGATGTTTATGTTATTATAGAATCATGATTTATAAATATGATATTTGTTTATGGATTGTGGTACATGGTCTTAATACTTATGTTGAGTATTTTTTTAATATGGTTATGCTCATGTTGATGTGAATGTGGACCCACCTAGCTAGGGATGTGATCATATGTCTCTTTATTCAAGTTTATGATATTGTTCGGTTATGCATTTGATGTTATCTCATGTGTTTATGATGAGAATGTTATATTTTTTGATGATTAGGATGATATTTATGACATTAATTATTATGGTTGTTGATGATGTTGTGTGTGGATGTGATGATTTAATTTCATGTTTGAGATGATCATGTTTACAATATTGATATGATTATGTTATTCATGCTCAAATGTAATGAGTAAACTTCCTCATTTAGATTTAGAAGTGTCATGAAAAATGTTTTATCATTGTTTGTTCATGAATGTTATGATTTTGATGGTTATGATTAGGGTAATGTTATTTAAAGTGATGCACATGAAGTAAGTTCATTAATAAAACTAGATGTGAGAAAGAGAAGATAATCAAAAGACAAATGTCTAAGTGAATATATCAACTAGTATGAGAGGCTAAAAAGAGGGTACAATGCTTCTTACTTGGTAAGGACTAAAATAACAAAAGTTGGATTAGCTTAACGAACATAATCCCTTTGAATGCTTCACATTAGCATTTGTTAGTTGGTTAAAAAAAGGTGTCTTTATCATATTATGTTGAGTAAGCTCATAAATTCCTTGATTATAGTGTATAAAGGGGAGATGGATGAAGATAGAACCTTCATGTAAGAATAACGTGCCTCTTCTAGAGGTTACCAAAGAGTCATTATAAACAAGTCTATCTCATATAAGGTGTAGACTGATTGATGTGAGAAGTTTACCTATGAGAGCTGATTATAGCTTTTGCTTCTTATTTTGCTTATGAGAGATGATGTGGATTTTTCTTATTTTTTTCATCATGCTTGATAATGGGTCTTTTACTTTTTTTTTGCTTTGGAAGGTTGGGGAAGTTGATCGATATAGGAATCTTCCAATAAATTTATATGCCTACATAAATGCTTTACTCATCCATCATTCAAGGGAGTGGTCTAAGCTTGTGTGCTTTGATAGTTATCCTTCAATGGAGTAGTCTACCTTATTTTATAAATTTTGATATGTTTTGGGTAGCTATCCTTCAAGGGAGAAATCTATTAATGTTAAGAAGTGACCCATGATTATTTTTGTTGACTTTGATTTTGATTTTCCTTGACATAAACTTTTTTGTATAGGCTTAAAGGTTCCCCTTTTATGAAGTCAAAACTAAAATCACAAGAAGATTGATTAGGTGTGAAAGAGGTGTAGGTGATAATAACAATGGGAATCCATCCTTAAAAAATGGGTGAAAATTATCATGAGAATAATGCCATGGGCAGAGACATGATACCCATTGTTTAATATTAAGATATGATTGTGATGGATAATCACATGATTCAATTTTAATTAGTTTCCCCTAAAATAGGGAGATGAATGTGGTTTGAAAAGAAGGGATGATACTAAGTTATAAAAAAGGTGAATTTGATCCTTTTTAACAAAAGAAAGGACATGTATGAGAAGTATTAAGGGGCTTAGGCTATGGGTTCCCTTCAAGAGAGGATAATCAGTAAGCTCTTGATCCATACTTATGAATAATGATATAAAGTCCAAGCCAATTAAATGAAAATTTGTCTCACTTATTTTTTCCATATTGGTGACATGTTGGTTTTCCTTTAAGATGAGATCTTTGATTTTGAATTCTCACACTTTAAATTGTTCATTATAAGCTTAGTTGATACATTCTTGATAGACATTATATATGGGTGAGGGAGGCTAAATGACACTCATCAAGTAGCTCAAGTTAGGATAAATGATGATGATGATAATCACCTTCAAAAATGATATCATGTAGTTATATGCAAAGTGAAGGAATTTGGACTTTGAGAGGTAAGACAACCTCCACTCCAAACACAAGAGAGAATGGGGTAGCACCCATAGGGGTTTTGATGCTAGTATAATATTCGCATAAGGTGAAAAAGATGTAAAAATGCCAATCCTGACCAGTTGCATTGACCATTTTAATTAAAATGTTGTTGAGAGTTTTGTTAGAGGCCTATCCATTTGATAGAGGACAATAAGGTGATGAGAAACTTAACCTAATATCAAATGAATCATAAAGAACTTGGATTTTTTTTGTTTTTAAAATATTTGGCATTATCAGTGATAATTTTTTGAGGAGCACTTAAATGATAGATAATGTGATGATTAATAAAGTCAACAATCTTTTCCACTTTGGTTAAGATAAGAGGAATAGCCTCTACCCATTTAGTAAAGTAATCGGTTGAGATGATGATAGAATGATGTTGTTGTGATTAATGGGGGTTAATGTACCAATAAGATCTACACCCCATTGTGAAAAGGGTCAAAAATCTATGGATACATGAATACTATGTCTAGGTGCATGATGTAAATTGGCTTGTTGTTAACACTTAACATAGTTTTTCACATAATTAAAATAGTCTTGGTGAAGGGTAGGCTAATAATATCTAAGATTAAGGATGTGTTTAGTGATGGCTAGGCCACTAAAGTGTCCCCCACATATCCCATCATGCATTTCCCTGATAGAATGAGAGGCTTTATGACTACATAGGCAACAAAAGAGGAGACCATAAAAGCCATTTTTATAAATAATTCCTCCTAAAATAGTATAACATGAGTTACTTTGGATAAATTATCTTTTATAATTCCTATAAAGACCAAAAAGAATGATGGTAAGGTTAATATAGTTGAAGGTTTTCAGATACCAAAGGTCAAGTTGGGTTTCCTACACATTGAAGATGGTAGGAGAGTCTGATTTGACATAAAAGGGCTAGGTAAGTCTAAGAATAATGACAAATATATAAGATTTAGTGGGTACAAATAGGATTTAAGAGGTGAGGGAAGCCACAGTAATAGAAAACTTATTCCTAGATTGTAAGGTGGTTTAGATATAGTAGTGTTCAAATGAGGCTAATATTACATCATCTAATTATTTTTAATGTTGAAAAAAATCATTCTTACACTAGTAAGATCCATTTATTTGATTGACCACTAGTTTAGAATTTCCAAATATGTCGATCATTTTGACCCCCAAGGTTAACATAGTTTGAAGGCCTATTACTAGGGCTTCATACTCAACCATATTTTTGGTACATTAAAAATCTAGATTAAAGGATAAATAAAAAGGTTAAAAATATGGCTACAATGGACTCATTAGGAAACTCAAGAGGAAGAGGATGATCATCTGTTAGGGGTGCATCATCCAATTGGTTGATAATGAATTTCACTTTAATTAAATTTTGTAGAAGAAACTCAAGGTTAAGCTTAGCTAAAATCATGGGAGACTTGGCCATATGTTTGTTTTAGTATGGCTTAGAGTGAATATAATTGAGTGGGTCAATGTTTGTTATAACATAGGTCTTATGCTTGAGAAGGTAATGGTGAAGTTTGGTGGCCATGAAGACCAAAGTTAGGAAAAAAATTTGATATGGGTGTACTGAGTCTCATAATATACAAGCATACAACTAATGTAGTAGATGGCTTACTCTTTGTGTTGTTCATCTCAATGAAAAAGCATTGCCCCTTAGGAGTGCTTAGTGGTAGAGATATAAAGGTAAAAAGTTTGATCATCTTTGGGAGGGATGAGGACAAGTAGAGATAAAAGGTAATTTTAAAGTGAATCAAAGGCATTTGATATTTTTTTATTCCACTTAAAATATACATCCTTATTTATAAGGTGACGGAATGGTTGGCATCAGTCTCAGAGCTAGGAGATAAAGTGATGAATAGATTGAAACTTCCACTGTAGGTTGAGGACTTGCTTGAGGTTGATTAGAAGAAGCATGTCAAGAATTACTTTGATTTTTGTGGGATCTAATTCAATTCCCAAAAGGGAGATGATAAAGCCTATGAGATTTCCTAAAAATACCCTAAAAATTCACTTCTTGGGGTTAAGGTAGACATGGTAATGGATGATTCACTCAAAGATAATCTTGAAAATGGTTAAATGATCCTTATGATATTTTGATTTCCCAAGAAGGTCATCAACATAGTGTTTGATGATTTTATGGATAAGATCATGGAAGATGTAGTTCATATCATATTGGTAGGTTTCACTAGTATTCTTTAGTCTAAAAGGCATGACCTTATAGCACAAAGTTCCCCATGGGGTAATAAATTCAACCTTGTGTTGATCTTATGGGGCAATTAGAATTGGAATATAACTCAAGAATCCATCCATGAGAGATAATATCTCATGGCTAATTGTACTATAAACTAGTTGGTCAGTGCTTGGTAAAGGAAAGTCATCTTTTGGGAAAGCAAGGTTAAGGTCATGAAAGTCCACACAAATGTTATTCCCCCTTTGGATTTAGTGATAGGCATGACATTTGAGACCCATTAAGGATAGTTAATTATTTGAATGAAATTGATGGATAAGAGACGTTGGAGCTATTTGTTGATGAGAAGGGATATGAAAGGGTGAATTTGTTGAATTTTTTTATCTAATGGGATTGGCATCAAGGTTGGTGACTATGTTTTGGGTAGCGATGGAGGGGTCGATTCTGAGCATGTCACTATAAGACCAAGTAAATGTTATTCTATGGTCATATAAGAAGGAGGGGAAGTCCTAGAGATCGTTAAAATTCATTGATTAGATAATATTAAAAATTCAAGGGTTATTTAGAGTACCCAAGTTAATATCCATGGTGGATTCATTCAACATGGTTGAAGTTTTAGGAGGTATGGATTTGTGGATAGAGGAATTTAGTGCACTAAGGAAGGTGAGAATGGAATCATAATCTTGACACTGAATAGTATTAATGGGAGGAGAGTCATCTCTTATCATCTCAATATGGGTCATAGTGATGGTTATGGTCACCCCATCCTTTTTATAAGTCATGGGTCTAAGGCTAATCATGCTTATAAAGAAGCTTAGGGGGATGATATCAAAATCCTTAACTATAGATGGTGGAGTGGAAGGTGAGGAAGAGACTTCTTTGTCAATGATGGTAATGGGAGGTGGGGGTGGTTTGTTATTTATATGGATTAAAACTAAGAACATGATTTTTATGAAGTTTTTGGGTTTTGATTGGAAGTAACTCATGTAGCCTATGTTCATACTGACCTAGGCCAAATCTCTTCCAATCACACCTATATAGGTATGTTTTGGAAAATTTTGGTTTATCTAGATAGGAGAAGTTGGAGGTGAATGGTCAAGGTGAAAAATAGGTGGTAGACGTGCCAAGGGGTTTATCAAGTCCCCCCTAGATGAAGTTGGTTTGGCAAGTTGAAAGACTAGAAGGAACAATAGTTCCAATATTGGGGTCATAACTATGTTGGTGGTCAAGTTTCCCATACTCTTGGGGAGTAAGGAAAGTGTCAAGGGTTAGAAGGTGATATTCCCATAATGAAAGAAACTATAATGTTGATTCCATAGAGTTAATTATGGGAATTTGGGTAGAAAGAATGAATAATCTAGTGGATGTTTCAGTAGTAAAAGATGTAGCCTCATCTTTTACTAGTGAAAGCTTGTTGGAAAGAGGAAGGAGAACAGCATTGGGTTAGTTCATCATGTTTTATGATGTGAAAGGGATTAGGTTAGCTTATATGGTAACAACCTAACCCTTTTTCTCAAATTTGATGCACCAATGTAGGGTGGATGACACACAACCCATGGAACAAATCCAAGGGTGTCATAATAATACATTGTACTAGAACTCTCCTTTTACTATGTAGAAGAGCTTGAAAAGTGTGTGAGGTCCTAAGAGAATGTGAAGGATGATAGTTCTTAAAGTCATGGACATGGTATCATTGAATAATTAGATCACTTTTGAGGATTTTGACATAATTTTCTTGGGTAATTTGAGTTGGTCATATGCATGGGAGGAGATAATGTTGATACTAGCTCCCTCATCAATCATAGCTCTCTTGATGTGGGTCTCGTTGATATAGATAGTAATGAAGAGAGGAGGTTTCCAATCATCTAGATGGATAAAGGGTATTTATTAATCCTTGAAGGTAATAAGGTTAAAAATGTGAAGAACTCTAACAAAGGCTAATAAAGGTTAAGGGTCTTTCAACCTAACCTATATAGATTGTAATGCTTCTATCATCTCTTGGTAGTGATGGGGTAAGGTAATGATTAGTTCATACAAACTCATCTTTACTAATTTTTGGTGAATATTTTTTATAACTTCTGATTTTATTGATTCAAATGGATTAGAGTGAGAGGGTCCCAAGATGAACACTTTGGGTTTGGTTGAAAGTAAAGGTGTTTGGTGTTGGCTGGGTGGTTGGGTAGAGGAAGAGGGATATGTCCATAGAATGGAAACTTTTATCTTTCCCTTATCTTTTGGTTGGGCTTGTGATCATGTGACCACATGGATGGTATGGATTAGGGAAGGAGTTAGGCTAGGTGATTTCTTTAGTTCCTCTTCACTCTAAGGTGAGAGTGGAGGGGTAGGTAGGTGTTGGTCAATGGCTATTTTTTCTTGGATCAATGTTGGGCTTAGTAGAGGATCATTTGATAACAAGTAATCCTCATGATATAGTTGATGGTCTAATGCTTGGAGATCCTTACAATATTTTTTGTCATGCCTGGGTGTCATATGGTATGAACATATTATGTTATCATTGTAACAAGATGGTTTAGGACTGTGTGGGTCAAATGGTTTGATAGGTAGTAAGTGTATGCAAGATGCTTGTAATAACCTCTATAGGATGGTGGATTAAGCTTCAAAAAATGGTGGTAGATATGTGAAGGGCTTAGGTTTGGTAGTGGGGGTGAAATAACTTTTAGAAGTTGTTTTGATGGTTAAAGACTTGAGTGAATGGATGTCCTAGATAAATGGTTTGGGTTTTGGTAGAGAGGTTAAGGGTTTGGGGTTAGAAAGTTTTGAAGTAGATGTTGGGGAGATAATAAATTTAATAATATTTAGTTGGGATATATGAGTTATACCCATGGGTGGTTTAGTGAAAATAGGTGTGGATGAAATTAAGAGTGATGGTGTAACCAAAAGTGGTGGTTGGGTTTTTATTGGGATGGTTGTCTTCCAAATTAAGGTAGATGGATGGAGCCCAAAAATAAAGGGTACAGTGGAGAAGGGAGGTAGATTTTTGGTTTTTGGGTTCCTATGTGGTTTTAATTTCTTTTTTGGTTGATCTTGGGATTTTCTTGATATGTTTAGTGGGTTTAGGTCCAACTTTATTGATAGGTGAGTAATGTTGTGGGTAGGGAATGTTTTACGGTTCTTGATGGGTTTGGTTAAAATGGTAGAAGGTAATTTTGTGACTTTGGGTAAGTTTAGTTTTCATGGTGTTATTATGGCTTAATGAGTAGAATAATTTAATGGTTAGGTTGTGGTGATAGTGGATTTGGTAGTGGAAGGGGTAGGTTAATATAATAAAAAATGCTCTTGGTTGGTTTGATATGGAAGCCCAAGATGTTACCAAAAGGTGGCCTAATCTATGTTAGGATTGGATACAAATTATATGTTTTTAACCAATGTAGAGAAAGGTTTATAGATGGGTCTAAACCCACTACTAGTGGATTCAAAGGATAAACCTAAGGGTTGAGGGGGAGGAATGATTACCTCATCCTTTTCTTGATCAATAGGTTTCAATCTTTGGGAAGGTAACTTTTTGGTGGGATGTGTAGGCAAAGTGGTTTATTCCTTAGGAGTGATTGCTAAAGGAAGAATGGATTGTTGTATGATAGATAAAAATGATGAAGTGGGAATGGTCTCATCTTCTAATGTGCATATCAAGGGAGAGGTTGATGACTCCACTACTTCAAAAAGTGGAGTAGGGGAAGAGGTGATTTGGTCAATGGTCTCCTCAATAGTAAGTTCACCAAGAACCATATTGATAGTATGGGCCTCATGAGCATGAGAAGATTCTACTTTGTTTTCATTTTTGGTAGAAGGAGTGCGGTTCATAAATGGTTGTTTGAATATGTCAAGTGATTGGTTTGGGGGTGCATTGGGGTTATCCAACATAATCTCCCCCTTGTAAATGAGAGTTTGGATAATGTTTTATGGTACCTAAGGGAAAGTCTAAATCCTATTTTAGAGACTTTAAACTTATTTCCCTTTGTAACACCATTTATAAGAGTATATCAAAGGTCATTTCCCTTCACCTCAAGCTAATTTTTGGAGTTTATCATTTCAAAAGAATAAGGAGTGTTTGTTTTAAGAAAATAAATCTAAGAAGGTATAAGTATTATTCATAAATTTTTTTATTTTTTCCTAAGTATTCATAATAATAGGATAATACTAAAAAATAGACATTAGTAAAACTTATGATTAGGTGAATTAGAGGTTCCTCATTAAGGTTTTGGTTAGTTTTGGTTTTGACATCAGTTAGTGCAATTAGGTTTTTAGCTATATATTTAGCCCAAGGTTTTTAGTGTTAGTGAATGGGAAACACTCAAGGTTCTTTGAATCCTCTAGGGGGATAAACCAAGGGGATATTTTATCTTCATTCTTGTTCATTCTTATGGTTGAATCCCTGGGTTGGTCAATCTCAAGATCCTTAAATAAAAGAAGAGTTCTTTCTCTTAAATCTACATATGGGATGGATTATTTTACTCATCAGTAATTCACAGATGACATAGTTCTCTTTAGTATTGCCTTAGTTCATGATTATCACAACAAAAAAAATGTCTAATTATGAGGTAGGTTCTGGACAAATGATCAATGATACAAAGTCTAAGTATTTTTATAAATGTTGAGATTCACTCCCAAAGGACCATTGCAAACATATTTAACATCAAAATTAGCTCATTGCCTAAAAATTAATTAGGGGTTCCCTTATTTAGGAATGTAGGTAAAGTAGGCCTTTGGGACTCTTTGATCAAATCTTTTCAAGCTAGTGTGGAATCTTGTAAATTTAAGTGATTATCCTTGGCTGACAAAATTACACTCATCAAATAAGTCCTTGGTACCCTCCCTATCTACATCATGTCAATCTTGTCTCCCTTGGCATCTATAATCAAGGTGATTAATTGAATCATGAAGTAATTCCTTTGGAAAGGATCTATTAGCAAAAAGAAAATTCCTTTGCTTAATTGGGATAAAATTTGACTCCCTCAAACTAGTGGTGGGGCTAGGATCAAAAGGATGTCTTCTTAAAATATTGCCCTAGGGCGTAATCTAGTATGGGGAATTATTTCTAAACCTCGTACTCTTTGGAATAAATTGTTGTAATTTAAGTACATTAGGTAAAATGAAAAAACCAACATTTTTTTAGTGCATAACCCTCCCAAAGGATCACATATGTGGAATTTCATCCTCAAATGTTATCACATTATCAAAGATCATGTGTCATGGATCGTCAACAATGGGCATAAGGTAGATTTTTTGGAGGAATATTGGAATGGGCATAAGCCACTCAAGGAGGTATATGGACTAGAGGATTCAATGGATTTTATAACCTCCACATAGGAAGTAAGGTGTGTGACTATATGAAACTTGATCCTTGAGCTAGATTGATTAAATGAAAGTGGAAGGACTTGAAAAATATCCCACTCTTGAGTTCTTAAAAAGTGGTGTTGGATGAAATTTTATAAAAATGAAAGTATTTATTAATTTTAAATACAATTCCATTGAGTGGATTGGGGAAAAGTTTGGGATATATTCTATGAGCTTGGGGAATAAAATGATTGAGTATGAGGATTATTCCTTTACATGAGACAAGGCAACTTATTGGAATAGTGTTGGTTCACCTAAGGTAGATCCATTCACTTAGATGGCCACCAAAAGTAGGATCCTCACCTCAGATCAATTATAAAAAAATAGTATTAAGGGTCATTCTTATTGTTATCTCTAGTTTTATAATTTAGAGGAACCTAATCACCTAATTTTTGGTTGCCCCTTTGTAGTTCATTATTGGAATTGGCTGTGTAGAAAGTTGAGATTGTATTGGGTCCACATGAGATCCCTTAGATTATATCTTTCTTAATTTATATATGGATTGGGAAGTGATAGATTTTTAATTTATGGGCGGGAGCCTTGTTATTATAATTTTGACACTCTTTAAAGAGATAAATCAAATTATTTTTTAATACAAATCCAACTAGTTGGAGGATTTGATACATAGAGATGAAATTTATATGTTTGAAGAAGGTTCTACCTTAGCTAGAAGGTGTAATAGGATGCTTTATAGCTAGGATAGGCATATCCTTACTTGTTGGTCACTATTAAAATATACCCCCCCCATCAATGGGTCTAGCATTTTTAATAAAAAGGTTTTGAGGAAGGTAAATTTGGTTTGGATTCCTCCTCCCTTGGTTTTTTCAAGCTAAATTTTGATGGGGTTGTGAGGGGAAATCTAGGATATTCTAGGGTAGGGTGTGCCATTAGGAATTGTGAAGGTTCATTCATTCATACTACCTCTCTCAAATTTGTTGATGTGACCAAAAATGAGGTTGAGGCTCATACCCTAGCTTGGGAGTGGGGATGGTTTCCCAATGTAGTACCAATAACATAATATTCAAAGGTGATTATATGATGTTTATATATGCATTATGGAAGAGGAATGTGGGCACTTGGCACATTTAGAATATCCTATCCCATACTTTGGAAACTATAAATTATTTTCCTTCTTAGGATGCCTCTCATTACTATAGATAATCAAACTCAACTATATATTTCTTGGCCAACCAAGGAATCTCATAAATTGAGGAAATAAAAATGGACAATTATTAGGAGTCCTCGCTAGAGGCTCCTATTCTCTCCTTTAATTTTAGGTGGCTATACTATTATCATATATTAATGTGGTAGTTTGGTTGTAGCAAAGCATAAATCATTATGGGTCATGCATCCTCCTGAGTTGGGACTTATTACACATGCCACATATGTGAGATTTTATATTTAGGTTCTATATGAATATGGTGAGCCAAATTCCTCAATGGAGTGATCCATGAAATTAGCCATCATTGAACCATTAATCAGGGTGGGTGTCAAAAAGCATTACATGTCCTTAGAAGGTAGTGTAAGTGAAATGGTTTTAGTTAATTTCACTCATTTCTTAATTTTGGAAGTAAAGTAATGAAACTAGTAATAGGGTGTGTAGAATAATACCTGGTAAAGTGAGTGCATGAATCTAGATGATATTGTGAACTCTTATTTGGATAGGAAATAATAACCTATAGATAAGAAAAACATAAGAAAAGGGTTTTGTTAGATGGATAATTGAGTGGATTGCCTAGTGCGAACTAGATTCAATAAGTGTATTTCTTACTAGGAGGTTGTCAATCTAATATTATGATAATTAAGCTAATATAAATAAAAAGAAAGGAACTTAAATTCAATGATATGAAAGTTAATACATTCAAGAAAGATAAAGTAAATGCTTGTTTAAATAAAATGACTGAAATAGAAAAAAGTGGGTCAATACTTATACTAAGAAGGTCAGGGTCTTGTTTAAAAAATTAGAATGGTTAATATTATCAGTCAAAAACAAAGAAAATTGGGTTTAGTTGAGGGTAAAGGGATCAAAATAACTTGTTGGATTTTGGTTCCATAGTGATCAATGGTGGCTAGGTGAATCATCAATGGTTGGGTCTGACTAATGATGGTCAAGTAACTGGTGATGGTTGAGGTAACCATCGGTAGTTGGGATAATCATTAGTGGTTTCCTACATGTTCTAAGAGGATATTGAAGTGGAGTTTGTATAATAGTGAATAAGAAGTTAGGGGTTTTTATATAGGCCTATGGGAGGGAGAATAAGATGTTAAGAGGTCTGGTTGGGGTAAGGAGGTTATAAATAATATGAATCAATGACAAAAAGCACAAGATACCTATAACTTATGGTGGAGGGATGAGGAAATTTGACTAGAGTGATAGTACTTTGGCCTTCAAATGTGATGCAAATAGAGGCTCAAGTATCCAATTCTATTGCTTGCTCGCTGAAGGGATGATGGATACCTACACAAGAAGATACAATAAGCTAGACATGAATTCATTTGTGGATCTATTTCACTTCCTCCTCTTCTCTTTTTGTAGGATGAAGTTACTAACTAGGATGGAATAAGTTTCTAATCTGATAGGGGGTAAAAATGCTAATTAAGAATGTTTTAAATATGATTTAATTCACATAATTAAGTTACTAATTTATGAAATGCTTATCTTGCACAAAGCTAAAAGTGACTTTAAAGCAGGATTTTGGTCCTAACCAGTGATGGTCAGGGTAATTGTCACTAGTAAGGTTGATCAATGGTGGTCAAGGGCCTAAATAAAAAGGGGTGAAAATTGGATATATGGATTTAAAAATTAAGTCAATGGTAAAGGTGTGAAAGGAGTTAGATATATTACTAGATAATTTGAGTATTGAAAGTGGGTCCATCGTGGTTTGACATTGACAACTAGCTAAGGTACAGTTTTCAAGTGTCTATATTTTGCCCTTTTTGTTATGTGGCTTTGATTCAATAAAATATAGAACACAAATGAATGGTTTACTCATTAAGGTCTGACTACCCTAAGTATGGGAGGAAGTGTTCCCCCTTAAACTAGGAAGTAATAAGGTGAAATAAAAATTGGGTAAGGGTTTGATAATTGGGTAATCACAAGTTGGTTGACAAAAAAAGGTTAGGAATTTGAGATGAAAACATGTGCATAAAATGCAACTAAAAGTGATATTTAAGAGTTTTCAAAGGCTAAAGTTGTTAATGTTGGTAAAAATAAGGTAGATTCTAAAGGGACATATGACAAGGGTGACCAGTCCACAGTGTTGGTCATAGCTAATTGGGTCAGGTCTATCAATCCATCTACATAGGAGCAATGTTGGTTATAAGTATCTAGGGTAGGAATTACTCCCATGAAATAATGTAATAGGTTAGGTCATACACGAGGTGGTGTAAATTTTAAAAATTCAACATGGCAAGGTTGGTCGATATAGTTAAAATGACCACGGTAAAATCATCACAAAAATGCAAACGATTGAGAGTAAAAGTCACCAATGTCAAGGTGGACATCATAAAAGTGTGGGTTGATTGGGTATGGGTTGGAAGGGGATGGTTGAGCTAATTATAGATGCACTAGGAAAGTGGATGCTACCTATATATTTTTATGGATATGAATCCAAAAAGATATTTAGGCCAAATGTAGTTCTCAAGTGTTGATTAAATATTTATTTAAATGGATCACCCCAAAGGGATGAAGTATGGGAGTAAGATAAAGAGTCAACACCTAGGTGGGATACATAAAAAAGTTAATCAATAAAAAATACTAGAAAATTTAAAGGTGATAAAGCATATATGTGAGGGTCCTAATCGACAATGGTTAGGGGTTGCCCCAAGGGTTGATCGGTGACAATCACCTTGACTAGTGCTAATCAGGTGAAAATTCTAAATGGTGGAGAGGGTAAAAATAAAAAATAAAGGTCATTTTACACATTTATAATTTTACTCAGATTATGTGGCATGTTCTATCTACTTATGGTTGTGTTTGTTAAGTTAGATGTAACCAAGTAGTGGATTGAGTGTGAACAAGATGGAGGGTGGACAAGGGCATGACCACATGGCAGGATGGGGTTTTTAAGCATGGCATCAATCATGGAATTAGGTTGGTTGTGTTTTAAATTAATAATTAGATTAATATATGTTGTAGAGAGTGGAATTAAAGAGAGGGAGGGTTACGTAATGGTTTAGGGTGTAGCATAAATAATGCCCTAGGGTTAGGTTTTGGTGATTTAGTCAAAGCTTGTGGATGAAAGTTATGGGGGAAGGGTGTGTTGGGGTTTTTTTTTGGGTAGTATAAGGGGTTTGGGTGGGTTAAGAGAGAAGGATAGGGGTTTTGTAGATATTTTATGTCATAGGTTTAAGGTATATGCCATCGACGGTCACTCACAGTGATCAACAATGGTTCAACCTAACTGCTAATAGTCAAATATAATAGCAAAAGGGTCCTCAAAGACCAAATATGGTTCTATGAATGATCAATTGTCTTATTGTGTTATGGAGCCTATGTCTAAATTATAATGTATTTTAAAATACTATACATTATATATTTTAATGGGAAACCATTTTAGGTTGATTTTTCCCATGTTTTTATTACCCATTGTTTTAGAATACTACTTTGTTGATGTATTATGTATTGATGGATATTTTTTAGGTAATACATCATGCAAATTAGGGTTTGAGAAGAAATAACAAAGTGTATGAATTTAGGTGTGAATTTAGGAGGGTTTGTTGAGTAAATCTCTAAAAAATATTTGTGCATTGTAATTATGAGAACACTGATTTAAGAGTGGTTTGTACTCTCATAGCTTGTAATAAAATGTGAACAAGTGTTTCTTGGTGGATGTAGCCCACATTGGATAAACCACGTTAAATATAGTCTTCTTATTTTGCATGTTTATTTTTTGTTCTTTTTGCATCTCTATTTATATCTAGTATTATTATTACTATTTTGTGAAATTATGGCAAATAATCACATCATTCTATGTTGTAATTGATTGTTCCCAAAGGAGTTTAGGATGTGAAAGGTAGTGAAAATATCATTAACCAAGGGATGATCTTAATTAGATACATAAATGAGTTTGATCCCTATTTCAATGATAGAAAGGATTCAAATGTGAAGTGTTAAGAGGTTTAGGTTCTAGTTTACCTTTGAGAGAGGACAAATGATAAGCTCCTGATCCATACTTATGGGTTATGATGTAGGGTCCAAACCAAATAAAATATAATTTTCCCTTTTTGATTTTCTTCATATTAGGTAAATTTTGCATTTCCTTAAGGATGAGGTTGCCAATGTTGAACTCTCACTCTTTCAAATGTTTGTTGTATGCTCATTTGATTTTCCCTTGATAGACATGAATATGGTTAAGAGTAGTGAGGTGATGTTTGCCAAGGAATTCAAGATTTGTGAGGCATTCTTGATGTTAGTCACTTTTGGAAAAGATTTCATGTAATGAGATGTGAAGGGATGGATTTTGGAATTTGAGAGGTAAGATGGCCTCTACTCCAAAGATGAGAGAGAAAGGGGTAGAACATATAGGGGTTTGAATGCTAGTGTGATATGCCCATAAAACAAAATGGATATGCAAATGTCAATCCCATCCTGAAGTGCTTATGACTTTGGTGAGGATTTTTATGAGAATTTTGTTAGAAGCTTCCACCTATCCATTTGCCTATGATCGATAAGGTGAGGAAAAACTTAAATTTATGCCAAAATCATCACAAAGACCTTAAACTTTTTAGTTTGTAAAATATTTTCCATTATCGATGATGATCTTGTGTGGAACATTGAAGTGACAAATGATGTGGTGATTGATGAAGTTGATATTTTTTTTAGCTTTGGTGGATATAAGAGGGATGGCATCCACCCATTTGGTGAAATATTCAGTGGTGGTAATGATATATTAATGTCATTATGAAGAATGGGGGTTGATTTCCCCAATAAGGTCAAGACCCCATTATGAAAAGGGTCAATAAGCAGTAGATACTTGAAGGCTTTGAGGAGGTGCATGATGTAGATTAGCATGTTTTTGACATTTGACACACTCATTTACATAGTCACAATAATCCTTATTAAGGGTCAGCCAATAGTAACCAAGGCAAAGGATATGCTTAGCAATAACCATGTTGTTAAAGTGTTTACCATAGATTCTATCATGTATTTCTTTGATGGCATGGGAAGCTTCCTAGATACACAGGCAATGAAGAAGGAGGCCATCCAAGTAATGTTTGTAAATGATTACCCCTAGTATGTTATAATGACAGAAAATCTCTTTGGGCATTTTTTGAAAGGTTGAGAGGAATGATGCCAAGGTTAAAGTAGTCAAATTCTTCATCATACTAAATGTTAGGAGATGTTTCTACATTATAAATGGTACGGAGGTCAAAATTGATATATTAGGTTGTGATAAATTGGTGGATGGTGTTGAATAGTTTTGATTTGGTATGTTGAGATAAAACTTTAGAAGCAAGGGAGGTCATTGTGTCCATGAACTTACTAATAGATCAAGGAATGGACTGGATATGGTAGTGATCAAATGATGGAAAGAGTACATCTAAAAGTTATTTGTACTTCAAGAGGACATTGTTTTTAAATTGATAAGATCCTATGACCTGGTTGATGACCAACTAGGAGTTGTCAAAGATACTAATATTTTTGACTCCCAAAGCTAAGGTAGTTTGGAGACCTATAACTAGGGACTCATACTTAGCCACATTGTTAGTGCATTTGAAGTCATGTTTAAATGCAAGGGGAAGAGTTTCACAATTGAGGGGAATGAGAATAAATCTATCACCCCAACCATTTTGGCATTTAGATCCATCAAAAAACATGTTCATTTAATTGATGGGTTCTTCATGAGAAAGAGTTGTATTAGACTCATTTGGAAAATCAAGAGGAAGAGGTTGATTATTGGGTAGAGGGGATTTTTATAATTCATTAAAAATGACCTACCTTTTAACAAACTTTTATGAAAATAACTCAAGATAGAACTTAACTAAAATCATGAGCCACTTAGCCATACATTGGTTTTGATATGGCCTAGAGTGAATAAACTTGAGGGGGTTAATGTTAGTGATAACATAGGTTTTATGATTAAAAATATATTGAAAGAGTTTGGAGGCCACAAAAAATAAGGTGAGGTAGCATTTTATAGGATCGGTATACTGAGTTTCATAGTTAATAAGTGTGTAATTTTTTCAATAATACTATGATGATTTATATAGATAGCAATCACATGCCATTATTTTATTGGTTCATGTAGTCATTTCAATAGGTCATCTTCCATGTGCCATTCCATGAGTCATCATATCATAGCTCCACATATTGAAAGACACAAGGACTTGATGTTAGATGAACAAAATGACTACGAAGGAAAATACACATCTTACAGTGACATAAATAGTATGGTCAAAAGGACATAGATCGATAACATAACAAAAAGTGTATAAAATATACATTATATCTAAAATCTAAAACATATGATTATCTAAATAAACTGACAAAGTGCCAAATGTCAAGTAAATATGTGAAACCTTACGTCATAAAATCAAATTAATTTTTTTTTATTGATGATAATGACCAAAAATATAAAATTAATTCTCATGCATGGAGGATTCGAGTAATGAAGTATTAAGAGAAGTAGATATAAATTATATGTTATGTTCCTAGGTTAAATCAAATTAAAATTTCTAATTGTTAGCTGTAAACTATTATCTATAACTCCATAGTGAACTAAAAGTCCTAAATTCCAATGTCTAATACACACACACACACACACACACATATACATACATATATAATCATTTTAAAATGGAGGTGAAAAACCAAGAACTTGCTCCTTTAATTTCTAACTCTAAAATAAACATGAATACAAAGATATAGAATTTAACAAGACTACTTTACTTGGAGCCTTCAGGCATTATATGCCAATCTATATAGAGGTAAAGTATGACAAAATTTAAAAATATGAGTAAAACTTGTTATTAGATCAAAGGGAGAATAAATATGACCCATTAGTAATGAAATTAGTTGGAATCCACAAGTCAGTAATGAAACTAGAGGTATTCACTTGTGCTGACCTAGTTTTTAAATTGTTTATAATAGGCACTTGTAAAATGGATATTTTTTCACAATAATAATAGTACATATCATATATATTATATAATAGTTATATTTTAATAAATTTTATAGGTTTCTACCAGAAAACATCTCATATAATAATAAAATAGTTAGTAAATAGTTTTAAAACAACAACGCTAGAAGTACCCTACTAGAATGGGCCTATAAACTTAATAAATTTGTCATGAAGAAGGTCCTTATTTCCAAATTTAATCAAGGAATTATAAATTTTATGTAATTATTGAACATACTACATGCAAATTCATCCATAATTCATGTAGGTGAGTTTTGGGTCCCATTATTATCCATACTTGTAGAGGATCAGAGCATTCCCCAGCTAGGTAAAATAATAAGATTCAACCTAAAAAACTAGATAAAATGCATGCATGACCAAATGTACACCAAATTTTACATTATTTTGTACCTAATACATGTTATGTGTGGAATAATTACTCCAACCAATATTCTTTCATACGAGCCAAAATAGATAAAGAGGATATGTGATGAGTTTGACCATATTCATATACATAATTACATGGATCATATGTGAATGATAGAAAACACTTTATATCCAATGGTTTATAGAAAATAAATGGGAAACTAGTGCTTAAGTTATCTAACCAAATTAAGAGATAACTATGTTTATCAAAGGATTATTGGTTCTATCCAAATCACACTATCATTAAAGTTGAGGGAACCTTTGTAGCTCCTTACTTAATACCAAGACTTATACTAAATAAACTAGCCAAACAAGAGATAACTTCCCAACTATTTGATAGTGTTGATTAAAACCTAAGGAAGGTCATATTATCTAAGTACCACAAGACACCACTCAACATTGGGAGATAATAATTAAAAAACTAGGAATAACTAGATAAAAATTCAAAACATCATGGCTTGTTTAAGTTTGATTTGCAGATAATCAATGGTGGAATCCTAAAAAATTAATAAAATAATAAATAGATAAATTCTCTAAATAGTTAAACTAAGATTATGGTCACTAATAGTATGAGAATGACCTAATATTTCTCAACCCTGAGGAAGATTAATATGTTTATAAAAGAATGAGGGTTTCTGAGATGATCCAATATAATCCATTTATATCAAAAGAATATGTAGTGATTATATAGTAGAAAGATAAGGATTTAAAATAAGCTACATAATATTAGGTAGAGGATGAAATAGAAGAATAAAATGATGAAAAAATGAAGTAAATAATTCTAAAAAATGTGCCAAATCCACAAGAATTCAAGCAATAATTTTGATACATAATGGAACCTCCCAAGATCAAAGTTAAATTCACTCTATCATTGGTCACAATAGTATTAACACCTCATGATCCAAAATTAATTCATTACTCTTCTCCTCCACTACAAGTGAAAATCACTCTTTCTTTAGTAAATTATGTAATAATAAATCCACCTTCTTCCCTAAAAAACCTAGCTAACAGACAATAAGAGGAGACAAAGGATTCCTCAGATGAACAAACATAAGTGGGAGGTTTAAACATAAGTAATAGAGGAAACCCACAAGCATGAGAATTATTTTTCATATTTTATAAGGTGCCCTTATAGAGTACTTTTAGGAATGAAGTTTTAGTCCTCCTCACACTCAAGACATTAAGCCAAGACAAGGTGAATAAGTAGAGGAAGAAACTAAAACACTTTACACTAAAATGGTGACTTTAACTACTTTAGTTTTCCCACCTGTGGTAAATTCAATAGATTTTTCACAAGGTTTGACATAGGCCACTATTTCTCCTATTTATTTAGTAGTTATTCCAACTCCCATGGCTTCTCTTAATCCATCTAGTATGGTGTATACTATAACTCTTGACTCTTTGACTAGCATTATCTCCACCATTGATTCAATGTATATTTTATATAATTCCATTGATCAATACATGAATATTCTAACCTAGGCTATTGTTACATAACCCACTCTTTCCTCACTTGACCTAGGCACTACAATAACTAGTCCATATTTTAAGGATCTTGTGTCACAAATAATTTTTACCACACATCACCTACAATCTTATCTACTCATCCCATTGGGTATTTATATTGTGTAGGGTATCTCAATAGAATCCACAATCTATTCATTTGAATATTCACTTGACCTCACTAGATATGTACTTAGGACACCTCTTCATACAAAGATCTCCAATCAAAGGTTGTTGATTCCACCATTCCCCTCATTACCTACACCTCTCCATTCTAGTAAACCATCTCCTTCCATCCTCATACCACATACATAGAGTACTCTATCTCTTTCCACTCTCATGCCTCCACCACATATCACTTTACCCATTTTATATTATACCTCTCCCCAAGATATGATAGTGACACCTACATGGATACATAAAATGTAATTAGAGTAGTTAGTTAAGGAATATCTAGTGATTACTAAGTATCTTATATTGACTATATATTTTGATATAAAATCAAAAAAAATAAAAAGAGTGATGTGAAGGACAATTAAAATTTGTGGGAAACCTATATATTTTGTGAGAGAATAAAAACTCTTCACATAGACAAAGAAGAGGAGAACCAGACCTAAGGTTGAAGATGAAATTCAACAAAACCCCATTTACATGGTAGATGATACTGGAGGATTTTGAAAAATATTTTTTGTGTTATCTAATAAACTAAGAAAATATTGGAGTCATAAGGTGTATTTGAGAATCTAAAGGATATAGTAGGCAACATACATAGTTTAGCCAAAAACCCTCTATGATAATATGCTTTATCTAAAAGTCCATGGGAGAATCACATCCACAATGGAAAAATGTTGTTATTTTTTTGAATAAATAAATAACTTGGATGAAAAATTACATTTTATTTAAAAGGTATTAAGGAAAAATTAATATTAACACATCAATTTTCTACAACTTCTAGATATTGATTTGTCTCAAAATTTTGTGATTGTATGAGAAATCAACTTATGGAATGACACAAGAAGATGTAGGATCTAGTTTCACAACTAAAAAACCAATAAAAAAAAGGTACTACATATTCTTGGTGATATGAACATTAATGGTATATATACACCACTGGGGAATGTAGTCACCAAACAAGTTTTGATAGCTTGTTGAGAACTACTGCTAATACTTTCAAATCAAAGGTCGAGAGCATAGGTTTTAGAAGTAGTGACCAAGTAATTTAGTTGATTATTTTTTATAATGATAATTTGGAATAATATAAATATTTGAGTACCTCTTTTATATCCTTAATGGAATTTCACATAAAATTAGTGAACATGATTCTATTTTTTTTCAAACTTCCTATTATCAAATTTGAAGTTATTGAACTAGATTTTACAATGTGTATGACTGAATACAAAAATATAAATCGACATGGATGGTTATCCACTCATGAATGAGATTCATCTTCATGATCTCAAGTTTTGATGACCATGTTTCATTTACCTTAATATATAACAATTTACACTCCAATAGGGTCAATGATGGTGACCTTCCCTTCTGCTACTTTCCCTTTGCATGTTTAATCGAGACCAACTATAGATATAATTATAGTTATCTATTAATGGAATAAAATCACTATAAAATACAAGGAATTTTTATATCAACATCCCCTTATTCTAATATTTCTAGTCTACCAACTTTAAAAATAGTTCTATCTAGTTCTAAAATAGTTCCAACTAGTAGTGACCCTTATACTCAATAGCTAACTATGGGAGACCTTTTTTGATTGAGTTATGTATTTGTACAAGATAATAAGAGAAATAATAATAAGTTTATTTATATACATTTTAAAACATGTAGATTCCACATGTTTCTATTAATAAATAATCTTATTTTAGATTTGATAAATTTAGACAATGTTTGAGGATGAGGTAATCCCATACAAAATATATATAGATATGTCTTGTATCTATTATAGTTGGAAGAGAATTTTGGAAATTAATGCAAACAAATAAGTTTTTTAGATTGTTCTGTGAGTTTATGTAAATGTGCTTTCTCTTCTAATTTTTTATGTTTAATTGAAGAATTTACATTAATTTAATATATCTATAGTAGGATAAGTATATATTGTATACAGAGATAGATTGAATTTTTTTAATTCTTGTAAATTATTTGGTTATATATCATACTTACAAATTTTTAGTGATATTGGATATACATAATAATATGTCACTAATAACATCCTTTATTATAGTCATCGAATCATATTGAAATGATTTCCTTTGAATCTTCACTATGTTTTTATGTGTTATGCTCTTTTAGCTATTCCATGATATATACTAGTTTGTGGCACATTCTTGGCTTAATATAGTAAGTTGGCTTAGAAGGGTTTAATCTCCAATAAGGACCATAGTACTCATTCTTTTTTATAGTACCCTTACCTCCTTTTTTTTCCATTTTTTGTACTTTTAATCTTAGTATAGATCCACATATCCACCTTGTTAGGAACCCATGTTCTACTCTTCTATTTACATTATTAGCATAGTAGTTGCTTTGAATGCATATGCTTTGTAAGTCATCCCTAGATAATTTTTGTTTTATCCCAAATGCATGAGATGAAATAGTTATTAGAATAGAATTAGTAACTAAGTCAGTGTTAAGGCCCAATGAAGGCATCCATGAATTGTATTGAATTAATCTTGCTCAAATAAGGTTGCCCCCTCGAAGAGGCTAGTGATTCTTTAATTCTACTATTATAATTCAATTCTATTTGTTTCATTTAATATATTGCTAATTTTCATAGTTCATTTTATGTATTTGAAATTATATGCTAATTTTCTTAGGAAGGATACTTTCATCTAGTATCAGAGCACTTTTTAGGGATAAATTTTTTTTTCTACCCACCATATGCTCTCACCTTGCCATAATTAGACCTTGGTGATCAAAAAGTGGTAATAGATCCTTTCCCAGCCCCTCTGTGTGATAGTACAAAGCTATAGTTTCATTTTGGCAACAAGGAATCATCAAATATCATGATTTTATGCTCAACTACATTATGTTTGTGTTCTTCTCTAGATTTTATCTTCTATTTTAGATCAGGGTAAAACCTATCCACTTAACTATGGGAAGTGATTGGGTGAAAACCCTTAAATTTCATTATGAGGAGTACCATAGGAACCCTCAAGTAGCTATCTCATTGAGAGTACCTGCTAGTGAAATGGGAAATGACCCCTTCCTAATTAACTACCTCCCACCCATGAGGAAAACTAAGATCTATCGCTAAGAGGTAAATCCATAGCTAGAAACTTTCTAGAGAGTGGTACTTGCTCATACGACATTGGTGGCTAGAGTGATTTTTAAAAACCCTTTAGGCAACTATTAAAACATGGGGTCCATTTTACTCAGGTAGATCAGAAGAAGAATGAATTATAAAACCATATAAGTTTTAGAAGACTATCAGTAAAACAACAGAAAACCATAAATAAAAAAAACCAAAAATCATTTCAAAATTTTTATTTTTTGTAATATCTTCCCATTTATAGCCCTATTTATTCTCAAAATTTACCTAGACAACTAAAATTAAATTATCCATATTTTATTCCTTGAGGTCCCATATCCTAATTCCACTCCAAATTTATACAAATCTCATTTTTCTATTTTTTTGAGTTTTAACATAACTTTGTCAGTTCTTATCCATTTGCCTCAAAAATTTTACACAGTGTTCATCTCCCTTTTCTAATTTTTCATCCCTCTCTGACAATTTTTTTTAGTGTTTCTATTTTCCCCTTTAAAACCACCCTCTTCTTTGTCAATCATATTCCTTCTATGCAAAAAAATGGTAAAAGTACCTTTACCCCTCCCAATTTAATCCACATTAAAAAATTCCTTTACTAAATGTGTCTTAGCTTTAGATTTCCCACCCATTGCAAAAAAAAATAGGTTATGGTAGTCACACATACAGGCACCAAGATCATGGAGGAATAAATTGTATCTTTGATGACCCAGGTCATAAACTTAGCTAATATGGTGCATGGATTGAATGAATAGAATGGCCTTTTGCTCAGTAGATTATAGAAGATAGAGTCTTATTTTGAGCGTAATTTTTCATCCACCCACCCACCACATGGGACCAAATTGGAATTTCCATGGTTCAATGGTATATACCCAACTGGTTAGATTTATCATGCTGAGTAATACTTCAACCTTCACAATAATTATCATCTCAAGAAAGTTCCAATTGCTTCCTTCCACTTGGAACTAGAGGCACTCCAATGGTATCATTGGTATCTCAAATCTAATGATGAACCTAATTGGACAAATTTTGCATCCCTACTTTTGGGCAGGTTTTATCCCTTAGCATTCAAAGATTTAATGGGATCCCTCACCAAACTTCATCAGATAGGCACCATTTGAGATTATCAAATTGAATTTGAGAAGCTATAAAATCACATTGAAGGGTTATCATATGACTTCTTCAAGAGGTTTTTTATTAGTGGACTCAAAGAGCCCATTCACTCTAAGGTCAAGATGTTTCAACCTTAGACTATGATGGTAAACTTGGGTCTCACAAAACTCACTGAAGACAAAATAACCACCCAACATCATACTTATAATTGGGCACCATCCAAGCCCTATTTCTAATAACCCAATACTAGGACAACCCCCATCAAACATCTTATAGGAGCTAAAATGCATGCACATCATGAGAAAGGGCTTTATTATAATTCTGATGATAAATGGGTTTTAGGCAAAAATGCATCAAGAAAAAATTGTACCCACTAGATGTTGATTCTCCACTAGATATTAAAGATTATGAGGATACTACTAAAGAGATCACTCAAGAAGATGATGATTCTACACACAAATTTTCCTCTAAAAATCTCCATGCATGCTTTGGTAGGAGTCACTACCCCTCAAATAATGCATATCTAAGGTTATTTTAATAAGCATCTCCTCACCATCCTTATTAAATTTGGAAGCACTCACAACTTCATCAACCCTCAGGTCACCAAGAACGTAGATTGTTTTATCCACCTATGTTCTAGTTTTGAGGTCATGGTTGCCAATGGAGGCACATTACCCTACAAGGGCAAGTGTCATAATGTTTGTATTTTAATGGGTGAATATAACCTTGAGGCTAACATTTTATGATTTATCCTTATGGGGATGTGATGTTGTTATTATTTATTAGTGGTTATGAATACTTAGACCCATCCTTTGGGAATTTTTAGATCTTTGGATGTAGTTCTTAGAGAATGGATATAAATACACCCTACAAGGCCTTTGACTGAGCTCCACCAGCATTTTCAGCTATCACCACATGGAAAAATTCTCAAATGGGGATCCCATAACATCATTGCCTAACTCTTTTCCCTTCATAGTGCTTCACTATCAGACTCTCACCCACCTTATAACTTACACAACCTTTTAGTCAAGCATGCCTCAATTTTTGTGGAACTTACTAGATTACCACCTCACCAACCTTAGGACCATTACATCCCACTAATTCTTGGTAGTTTACCTTCAAATATTCATCCCTAATGGGACCCATTTCATCAAAATATTGAGATTTAAAAGATCATCCATGATCTCTTACAAGCTAGAGTTATTCAACCTAGCACTAGTCTATATTCTTCACCAGTATTACTTGTTCATAAGAAGGATAGTTCTTGGTGTCTCTACATTGATTATTGATTTCTAAAAAAATTAACCATAAAGGATAAGTTTATAATCCCTATCATTTATAAACTCCTTAATGAACTCCATGATGCATAATTTTTCCCCAAATTGGACCTGTACTTGGGGTATCACCAAATTTGTCTTCATGACGCTGGCATTCCTAAGACAACCTTTTACACACATGATAGCCACTATGAGTTCCTTATCATGACATTTGGGATTAATAATGCCCCATCCACCTTCCAAAGTATAATGAACCAAGTATTCACCCCTTCTTGTGAAAGTTTATCTTGATATTCTTTGATGACATTCTTATCTACAATCCCACATGGGAGGATCACCTCCACCACTTTGACACTACCTTAGGAATTCTTGCTGCTAACCACCTATGTGTCAAACATTAAAAATGTTATTTTGATCAAACAAAGGTGGAGTAATTGGGATGTATTGTCACATATGATGGTTTTCATGATGACCCCACCAAAATTATAGCTATGATAAATTAGCCCTAGCCAAAGACCCTCAAAAGCCTACATGGATTTCTTGGTCTGATAGGATACTACAAAAAAATTGTCAAGGATTATGGCATAATTATATATCTATTGATAGATATGCTAAAAAAATATTCATTTTCATGGTATCCTACATATTCTCAAGCATTTGATGACCTTAAACATGTTATGTGCACCATGCTAGTCTTGGACATGCTTAATTTCTCTAAGCCATTTATACTTGAGTGTGATGCATGTGGAATAGGTCTTGGTAATGTACTTATGTAAGAGGGTCATCTCATCGCCTTCACTAGTAAGGCCCTAACTAGACATAATTTGGTATGTTCCACATATGAAAAAGAGATGATGGTTATTCTCCATGTAGTTCACAAATGGCATCCCTATCTGATTAGCTAATACTTTTACATTAAAACCAACCATCAAAGCCTCAAATATTTTCTAGAATAATAGGAATATTCTCCATAGAAACAAAAATGGGTTTCTAAACTCATGGGATATGATTATGAAATGACCTAAAAAAAGGTAAGGAAAATTTGGTGGTCGATGCTCTCTCTTTCCAGTTTGAAGATCCAGTGAAACTCTATGTAGTCTCTCTTACCATTTGCACCTAACTCTATGATCTTCAAAATGAGTGGCATAATGATGTATCAACCCAAAAAAATATTCTTAAACTATCTATTGATCCATCTTCTAAATCTCATTATACTTGGGATGGGCACACATTGATATATAAAGGTCACCTAATGTTACTAACAGGATCCAAGTTCAAATAATCAATTTTACAAGAGATGTTGTTTCTCCTTTTATTGATCATTTAGGGTTTCTAATAATGTTTGAGAGAGTTCATCACAATTTTTTTGGGCATGAACTCAAGAGGGATATCAAAAAATTTGTTGTTAAATGTGATATCTACCAATGTACAAAAGGTGAAATAGTTGTCCTACCTAGTTTACTCCAACCACTTCCCATGCCAACATGTATTTGGATCGATATTTCCATGGATTTCATTGAAGGCCTCAAAAAATTTGGTGGTAAATCAGTGATTCTTGTTGTAGTGGATCACCTCACTAAATATACTAATTTTTGCACTTTGGCTCATCCCTACACTACTTCCACCATTGCTCAAACATTTATTGATCACATATTCCAACTTCATGGTGTCCTTACTTATATTATCTCAGATCATGATTCCACCTTCACCATTCATTTTTGGTAAGAACTCTTCAAGAATCTAGGTACATAATTAAAAATGAGTTTAAGATATCATCCATAGATCGATGGGTAAATCAAAATCATTAATAAATGCCTATAAATATATCTTCATTGTTTTGTCATAGAGAAACCACATCAATGGGTCAAATGGTTACCTCTTTTAGAATGGTGGTATAATACATCCTACCACACCTCTACTAAAATAACCCCATATGAAGTAGTTTATGGGCAAGCACACCTACCACTTATCCTCTATACACGTAGAAATTCACCAATTTAGGTAGTTGACACTACTCTCCACCATTGAGATCAAATTATCCACATATTGTGAGACAATCTTCATTTGGCACAAACTCACATGAAATAGTAGGTTTATCAACACCACTTTGAGTGTATATTTCAAGTAAGTGATATGGTTTTTATTTGTCTCCAACCATACAAACAATCATCCCTAAAATAAAATGGGTGTCAAAAGCTTGCCCCTAAGTTTTATGGTCCATATAAGGTTCTCCAATAGATTGGGTTTGTTGCTTACAAGTTGGAGCTTCCACCTTTCTCTCACATTCACCTAGTATTTCATGTTTCATGTTTGAAGAGAGTTCTTGGCACCAACATTCAAGCACAAATAGTCTTACAAGAATTTGATAATGAAGGATCCCTCCTTATCAAACTAGAAGTAGTATTGGCTTGATGCACCTGCCAAATTTGCTCTCACACCATCACAAAAGTTTTAGTTCACTAGCAAGGACTACAACCCAAAGTTGTCACATGGGAACCATTATTATAGATTCAACAATGCTTTCCACAATTGAATATTTGAGGACAAAGCTTTTTCCAAGAGGGAAGGGATATTAGGAACCCATGTTATACTCTTCTATTTACATTATTTGCATAGTATTTACTTTGGATGTATATGCTTTGTAAGTCATCCCTAGAGAATATTTTTTTGATCCCACATGCATGAGATGAAATAGTTATTACAATAGAATTAGTATTTAATTTAGTGTTAAGGCCCAATGAAGGCATCCACAAATTGTATTGAATTAATCTTGCTCAAAGGAGGTTACCCCCTTGAAGAGGCCATTGATTCTATAACTTTTCTATTGTAATTCAATTTTATTTATTTAATTTAATATATTATTGATTTTCATATTTTATTTCATGTATTTGAAATTATATGCTAATTTTTTTAGGAAAAATCTTTTCACACCTCATGTGGAATCTAGGATGATAAGTATAAATCCATTATATTTGAATAATCTAAGGTAAATAAAAATTATACTCACTACTATTCCACGACATGGTTATTTATAAGACTAAGGCCCATAACTCATGCCTTGGAGTGAATATTTTATAAATCTTAAAATGTTATGGACCTTCCTAGAATAACCATTGGTGTGCATAAAACCCACATAAACATGTTTTATTTAGCACTATAAGGAGTGAAAAACTCTCCAAATAATGCTAAAATTCACTCACATTATGTACAACATATTTAAAAGTAAGATTAACAAGGTCTAATTCTAATTTTATTCTACTACTATTATCACCTTTACAAGTTATCAAACACCCAGATCAGATAGATGTATCCCTAAGAGAGCCATCACTAAACTAAATTCAACAACCTAAAGAACCAACATCAAGATTAAATATGGCCTAGTTATATGGTTCATCCATCATTGTACCTAGTGCCATCAATGATTTACCTACGAATCTAGAGAAGTACCTTCCTTCATTCTTTATTTCTAGGTAAAAGCTACATAATAACATATAAAATCCTTCAAAAACATTATTGGATTCTTAATGTAATTCATGAGGATGTTACATGAAATTTATTCTCATTAACCCTATAGGATGGTGCCTATGATTGGTTCCTTAATCTTTCATAAAAATTTAATTACATCATGAAACTTGTGCCATGAAACATTCATTTCATAGTATAAGCAAGTTACCAACCCCAGTGTGGTATGCCAACATTTATCTAGTATAAAAAGGGAACCTAATAAATCAATTAGATATTTCAATGCAAGTTTCCAAAAGATGCATAACCATTTGAATGATGCATATAATCCTATTATTGTATTAACCCTTGAGATGTATAAAACTTCCATAAATCCTATGACTATATTATTCCTATGGAGAGCCTAAAATATAAAGATTATACCAGATTATTATGCTAAGGACATTAAAATTGATTAATAGTTAAATCTTAAATTCAAATATCTAGACATACCGAACATTGATCCAAATTTCTTGACCTTGAATCCTATTATGAATGTCAATCATAATGTCATGACCAATAACCAAAACTAGATATTCACTCAATTAACTCTAACACATGTTATACCAAACCAAGTTTTAAGATTTATTAATAATATTACATATGTATCTAATTTAAAAAAATCAAACCAATATTTATTCCCAGTTAATGATTCTACCACACAAGGCTCAACTTCTGATTCCACTAGAGATGAATTAGATGATATTCAACCCATGGTGTAAAAACTTAGAAATGAGTTTATAAGGATGCAAAAATGATTATTAAATATTGTAATGGAAGTCACCAATAGGAATTTTATTTTTTATAGGTATAATATACCATTCATCAAGTCTAAAAATAATTTAGATTCATAGCCCAAAAAAATACTTGAGATGAAAATTTATGAGTCATCCTTACCCAACTAGTGTAGAGCTCATATTATTACCTAACATGGTGATTTATTTTGTAAAACATATTGTACTACCTTTGAGATATTCTATAAAGATATGGAAATATATGAAATTGTTCCAAATCAACCTAATCCATACACATCTAGTACCCATGGTACCTCTAGTACTATAATGGTATTTGACACATATGACTTCCCCTTCCCTATTAAGGATGAGAATGATCTAGAAGACAATACAGATGAGATTCATGTTTTATATAAATTCCAAATAAATAACTATAATATGAGAAATAAGAACCAATAGCCTACCATCACTTTCACACCTCCAAACAATAATGTAGTTACTCTTCCTGATATAATTGCTAACAATAATCCACCCACTCATAAAGTAAATGATAAAAAAAAAAAGCTAATCCACAAACTAAGAATGGATTTAACATAATGGAGGACATATATAAAATTAATGAAAACATTACCTTTCATGAGATGGCTCAAATTAAATATTAGAGAGAGTTTTTGCTAAAACTTTTAACTAGGTATTGACTATTATATTTTTTGGTAAAATTTTCCATAACTATTTAGTTGATTCAAGTTGTTCAAGAAATATGATTCCCACCATAATATGTAAGAAGTTGGGTTTTACACAAGATAGATCCAAAAGAGTGGTATTTCAGCTAGAAAAGTCCATAGTCCTAGTTTTTGAGGAATTTTTAAATGCACACATGTAGCTTGCATATGAACCACACATTCAAAAATACACTAACATATTTATAGTTAGAATTATGGAGGTTTATGGTCTAATCCTAAGCTATGACTAGTAAAAAACACTTAATAGATGCATGTCCACCAATGTTTTATGTAGCTAGCTTGGAAAGGAGTATCCAATCAAATTGGAGTTGATAGAGAACCAAAAAAAACACATAATCATAGAATACAATGCTAAAAATTAAAGGATAATTTTTTCTTTATCACATGTAGGAGTTTACACCTTTAATACTAAACTTGAGAATAATGAAAAAGAATTTTAAGACCACTCATAATTATGGACCCTATATTTTAATGGTGCTCAATCCAAACAAGGATAGGTGTAGTTATAACCTTGATTGATCATGAGAGGATGAAATACCTTGCAATTTTTGACTAAAAATTCTATGCACTAATAATATTTTAGAATACAAATCCTTGATATTGGGATTCCAATTCACACTAAAACACCACATCAATTAGTTTATAATATTTAGAGTTTTAGAACTACTTGTTAACCAAGTTAGGATTAAATATCAGTGCAAATTATCTTATTTGAATAAATATGAGCATATAGCCTTGGACCTTATCAAATTATTTAAAGATTTCAATATAAAATCAATCCTCATAAATAAAAACTAAACAAATGATTACCTAGTTACTTTTTCATAAAATATTGGTCCACTTCAAGTTTCCAAAATTTAGTAATTTTCTATAGAATTGGTGCCATATCCTTTAGTTCTTAACAATGATGAATTTTTTTAGGTATTTGATAATGGATAGTAGATCATATGGTTCATGGGAAATTTTGATGCATTTGAGTCATAAATCATTGATGAAATATATTTTGTAAACATGAATAAATAATAAAAATAAGATTATGGCATCCTCCAACTAAAATAAAATAATATACCCAAACGGATGGTCTCCTTAGAATGAGTCTTTTACATTGATCGCCAAGCTAAAAAAGTTATAATACCAAAGAATCTAATTTTGACAAGGTAAATTTAGGAACAAATGAACATCACCAAATAATAAACATTGGATTGATCTATACATAATAATAAAAACAAAGGTTTAAGGAATTATTGATTAAATATAAAGATGTGATTTAATGTACTTATGAAGACCTAAAAGTTTTTAATCCCAAAGTTACCAAACATGCTATACCAGTAGAATAAGAACACAAACCTTGTAGGTAGAGAGAAAGACTGACTAATCCTATCATGAGACCTCTCATTTATAAGGAAGACTAGAAATTTTTAGATGCTAAAATTATGTTTCCTTTTAGACATTCCACTTGGGTGGCCAATCTAGTCCATGTATGAAATAAAAATGGTGAAATTAGATTATGCATGGATTTTGGGAACCTTAATTAAGCTTTAGAAAAGGATAATCATCCTTTTCACTCCCAAGATGAAGTAATTTACATAGTGGATTAAAAATGATGTCATTTATAGATGGATTATTAGGCTACAATCAAGTATTAGTAGAAAATTATGATCCAATGAATAATAATTTCACTACTAAATGGGGTAATTTTGCATATAATATTATTTCTTTTAGAATAATTAATGTAGATGCATTATCTACATGGATGACCTAACTATATTTCCTAAAGATAATGTGGGTCATGTTACCCAACTAAAAAGAGTATTTGAAAGATGTAAAAGATAAAAAATATCATTAATTCCAAATAAAATTATTTTTGGAGTTACAGAAGGTAAGTCATTGGGCCACATTATCACCAAGGAAGGTATTTCAATTGACCCTGATAGAGTTAAATATATTTCAAGGATTTTGTAATCATACTTCTCATGACCCTATTCCTCCATATGATTAAATATTAGCTCATGTTCATACTAAAAACCATATTCATCCCAATTGGATACATCCACAACCTACTTGGAACACTCTTGTATCATATTCTGACCCCCCATAATCCTTAGTCTATCTTGGCCCTTTTGCATGCAAGACAGGCCCTCCAAGTACCCCAAGCCCTTTTATGGGATTGTTGACCATCAATTCCCTTATTTAACCTAGGCCATGGCTTGTATGAAGTAAACCTATGGCATAGGATATATGATTTCTTCACACAATCCATAACCTAGGCTGTGGTCTGGTAGAACACATGCAAAAGTATCTGTTTGGAATCAAATGATCAAAAAAGCTAGTTTTGGGTATTTTGATAGATTAAGATTGGGATATATGCCTCATTATCATTCATTTTATGCCCTTCCCTCCTCTCTCCATACTCTCTCTTGTTTCTTATTCCCTTTCTTGACTCTCATGCCTTCTTGAATCTCTCTTGATTCATTCTTGGCACCCCTAATCTTGATTGGTGATAGAGGATCCCATATGTCATTACACATTTTCTTAGAGACCCCATTATTTCTCTTAGTTTTTCTTGCTTCCTTATGGTTTGATTATAGATATTACATTTGGTATTATAATTGATTTTTTCACTTGGTTTGAGATATTACACCATTGCAACTTCTCACTTCACCTCTTCCTTTGCTTTTATATTTTAGTTTGAACTTTAGCTTGCACATAGCTTGGTTTACCTCCTACATTATTTCCTAGATTGGATTCTTGGTTGGTAGAACATCTGCACATATTTTTTGAGCATGATCTAAGGGAACTTTTTTATGCAAAGTGAAACTCCATTTTTTGTGTAGTATATATGTTAGGGTTTGATTTGTTTTGGTGATTTATTTTTTTTTGCATTGTTTAGAATAGTTTCTAAAGTTTATTCATTCATATGTGGTTACAAGATGTATTCATTTCTTAAAATATTTACCATTACATGTTATAATTACATTGGAAACATTTATATTACATATTAGGACTCTACATTCTCAAGACAAACTAGAAAACTTGCTTAAAACATTTGCTCTCTTGCTAAACTAGAACATTTCAAGACTCACACTAAGACTAGGCTATTGATTACATAAACAAAGCAAAAATAACAATACCAAATGGAGAAAGATAAAAAAGAAAATGTAAATATAAAATTTAAAGAACTTTGAAGTCAAATTAAAGATGTTTCAATAAATAAATATGTTCTCAAGAAAGGGTTCAAGAGCATGCCTATCCTATATTTGAGTTATCTTTCCAAATCAATACTACTATTTTCTAGCAATGCAATATTCTAGTTTACCAAGAGATAAAATGTTTAAGCAATTTTTCTAGTTTATCTTGAGAATGTAGAGTCCTAATATGTAATATAAATGTTTCTAATGTAATAATAACATGTAATGGTAAATATTTCAAATAATGAATATATCTTGTAACCATTTATGAATGCATAAAATTTAGAAATTATTCTAAATAATGCACAAAATAACTAAATCACAAACATAAATCAAAACCTAACATATATACTACATAAAAAATGGAGTTTCACTTTACATAGAAAATTACCCTCAGATCATGCTAAAAAAATATGTGTAAATGTTCTACCAACTAGGAATCCAAGCTAGGAAGCAATGTAGGAGGAAGACCAAGCTATGCACAAGCTAAAGTCCAAACTAAAAATGAAGAGCAAAGGAGGAGGTGAAGTTATAAATTTAAATGGTGTAATAACTCAAACTAAGTGAAAAAATTAGATGAAATTACAAATGTATAAGATAGAAGCAATCCATAAGGAATCAGGAATAACTGAGAGTAGCAATGGAGTCTCAAAGTAAATGTGTAGCATCATATGGGATATTTTATCACCAATCAATCTCAAGAGTGATAATAATTAATCAAGAGAGATTCAAGAAGACATGAGATTCAAGAGAGGGAAGAAGAATCAAGATAAATCATGGAGAGAGGAGAGAAGGGGCTAAAATGAATGAGAATGAAGCATATATCCCAAACCCAATCCGTCAAAAGACATAAATCTAGCCATTTTTAATTGTTTGACTCCAAAAAAGAACTTTTTCATACATTCTATCCAATTTATGACGTAGGATGCATCTTGTGTGAAGGAAATGTGTAGCTTGAGCCATAATTTTCCTTCACACAAGTCATGACCTATGTTAAACAATGGCCTAGGTTGGTCAACATGCTTTTAAAAGGGCTTAAGTAGTCCCTAGAGGGATTTTATTTCATGTGAAAGGGCCAAGATGGACTAAGGATGTATGGGGGATAATAATATGATGTGAGAGAGGTCCAAGCAAGTGGTAGATGTCTCCAAGTGGGATGACCAATGTTGGTATTCTACATGTGAGATAATATGTAATCATAGGGAGGAGTAGGGTCATGGGAAGTATAATTACATATGTCCCCAAGGTACAAGAAATTGGTGTTTGAATGAACAAAGAGTACTATACAATATCTAGAAACCACACTAAAGAAAAGGAAAGAAAAAACTAAAAAGATAAAAGGAAACATTACTAGCACTTATCAGATAAGGATAGTGGTAGAATAAACTGATAGTGCAATCCATAGGTGAGAGTTCAAATACTACATCATCAAAAATCTAACTCCAACTCCAAATCCAACTCCAACTTCTATAAATAAGGGACATACATGATATGAAATTAGATCATATTATCTAGAATGACATTTAGTAGGGTGTCAGCCTTAGTGTTCTCTTTGTGAGGGATATGGATGAATTGGATGTCCTCAAAGAAAGAGAGAAAATTTCACACCACCTCAAAGATGGGGAGAAATTTATAGCTAAGGATGACCCAAACACTAGTGAGTTGAGACATGGCTAAGAGTGAGTTAGAGAATAAATGCACACAACATATCCTTAACTCATAAGTGTTGGTCAAGGCATCAATGATTATGTGATACTTAGTGGCATTATTCATCTCATTGGTAAGGAAAAAACTAGTTTTAACAAGATCATGTCCCCATGGATCATTCATAACCCAAGACATAACTACCATTCCTAGGTTTCCCTTACTACTACCATCTGCATGAATCACCACTCATAGGTGCACCATGTTGGGGGTTGAGAATGCAAGATCAAAAACTATCAAAAGGTGATATAAAATTGAATTAGTGTAAGTGTGTTTTATGAAGGAAAAAAATAATTAAACCAAGCCACAATCATAGCGGTTGACCAACATCAGTCATGGAAATAGGTAATAAGACAAACTAGGGGAAATTTTAGAGAAGATGAAGACTAGTCAATAAGACTAGAGTAAGTCATAAACCACCGTAGCTAGCCAACAAACATACCTACAACCATGATGAATAAGAGGTTATAATGGATTTAATATGGAAATATAGATAAATAACTAACTAAAAGAATCATAAGTAACTTTTATCCTTTTGTGCCCACGAGATGGGGCATGGGCCTAGAAGGTCAATGACGACCCAGAAGGGGTCCCAAGGACTAAAATGGGGCTAGAGTAGGCCCAAAGAAGCCTTGGATTTAAAAATTAAGGTTTATAATGTGATTAAAATGTGATAAAACCTCTAAGATGGAGGTCTCATAGTTTGAAACACAAAAATAGGGAAGAAACCCCAAAAAGAGCACACAAAAAGTAAAAAAGAGGAAAAAAGAGAGTAAACAGGTCATTTTCACTCTTGTTTTCACTCTGAAAGATCTAAAGGAGAGCCCATGAGCAATCAAAATACCAAGTAGAGTACATTAAGACATGAGAGAACATCAAAGACACATAACATGGTCTAGGTAAGCTCTATGAACAATTTTTTTGCAAATTTAATCATTTTTTTGGGATTTTGGAGGCCCTAGACATGTTTTGACTCATTTTAGATGATTAGGTGGGTGAATCAGATGAAACAAGGACTAAAAATGATGGGTTAGGTGAGCTAAAGAGAACAATACTAATGGGGTTCAAAATGTGGCCTATGGAGAAAGAGATAGGGAGCCTTAGGTCTCCCCAAGGCATCTTATTGCAAGCCATGGACTGGTTAAACTAGGTCATGGATTTGCCCAAACAACTACAACCTAGGGAAAGGAAGTCATAAAAAAGGCCTCAAGGGGCCTGTGAGGTCTTGGAAGGGGCCAAAATAGGAAGGGAGAAAGAAAAATAATCTAGATAAATGAAAATAGTCATTTTTTACTTGTTATTACTCATTTTTTGCCAGTAGACTAATCCATTTCTTGTTCACTTTCTTGTGCAGACACATAGAGGAGTTATCATACTATAAGAGAGAGGGCCTTCATAAGTGAGAGAGTGGTTAGCATAGTGAGATAAGCTATATGAGGTAACCAACTAAGAGAGAGTTCTAGCATGGTTGGTCGAGGAGGAAAATATACTATATGTGGTAGACCAAGATCACTTATAGAGTGCAACACTTTGGAGACTAATACATATGCCCTAATTTCATTACTCTAGGGACCTATAAAATTCATTAGTGACTACATGGATACCATAGAGGCATTTGTTCTAGTTGGGAGCTAAGCTAGATGCCATCTTTAACATTAAGAATGTCTACCAGCTCTAAGAGGTAGAGAGATAGAGATACCACCAGTATAGGATATAATAGCATTATATCTCTATTTAGTGGGACCTTACCATCAGTAAAATAGCCATTAAATGTATATCACATAGTTGTCATTAAGGATACCCACTTTCAAGATAATAATAATAGTGACTATGGTTAGGAGGCTCTTCATTAGCCAGAGTATAGGGTGGATACCACTCTCATGGATAATAGTTAACCAACACATGGCAGAAGGATAGAGATATACTTGGGAATAATATATCCTAGGTAGATTATACTAGTAGCTAGATGACATCTAGTATATAGGGGAAGGTAGATGATGAAACCTAGCTTACTCATGTCTTTGGCTTACAAGAAGCTCCTAATGACATGGCCAAGGACACCACATGGTATTGATGCATACCCTATACTAGAAGATGACATGGCATGGGCTACATGGTTCATAAATAGGGTTGGGCTTGTGTAAACCACCTTGGATCTGGATATAGTAGATAACTACATTTGTGATCCATATAGGTCTATAGCATGGCCAAAGGATGATAAGGTAGAGCCCTACATGGGATGATAAGAGTTCTAAGGTTCATAAGAGTCATACCATCATCTAGGGAGATAGGCTTTGGTAGGCCAAGAGAGATGAGCACATCCCAAGCTAGTTGGGGCTAAGCTTGGTAGGTAGCCAAGATAGAGTGAGGGGGTAATGGTGGAGAGAGGCCACCATGTAATGTACCACCACCACCAAGAGGAGTATGATGTAAAGGAGGGATGTATAGGCCATCAATGTTACAAAGTAAGATAAGTGTATTTACAAGATATCACTTTATCTTTTTATTCATCCTTAGTAAGAGCTGATATGTGACTAACAAATAGATTTTATGTGTGTGTATGAGACTATCCTAGCTAGACTTGATCCCAAGTGGGCCTTATAATAAGGGATTTATTCCCTAATATGGTGGTAACAACCATGATAGAGTGGGTGTCACATCTAATAGTAGGGGTAAAGCCACACACTCACTTTTGATAAGTGGGTGCTTGAGCCTTATTTGAGATGGTGAGGGCATGACACTAGATACCATAGCTATATGTAGATTTATCATGGAATGAGGAATATATGTTAAACCATAAAACAATTGTAGTGGAGGTTGAGGTGTGACTGGATAGAGTAGAGGCCAAGATCAATTAGCTATGGGTTGAGCTAGCTTGAGAATAGGCCAAAAGAGATAAGACACCTAAAGAGAGGGAAAATTGATTGGTTGCACTGGAGGAGACCATAGCTCAATTGGTTGAGAGGTATAGGTATATATCTCCACCTAGGTCATGACTATCATAAATAGTGCCTAGTCATAGGTTGATTGGGATATGCATATGTAGCCATGAATGTGGTAATTTTTTGGGGATTATGGGCCCAAGTGATAGCAAGCCATGTGATGTACCTAGAGAAGAAATATGTATATTTTATGATATATATATATAATGGTTTTCTCATTATTATCACATGTGTGTATGTGATTTTTTATGTGATGTGTATGCTTCATCTGATATAGACTACTATATACATATGATAAGACAGTAGGAACTATTAATAAATAACCCACTAGCACACACAAATACAAGTGGCATAGAGGTTAGTGGTGCTAGAAGAGAGGGAAGGTTTGCCTTACTACCATTATTGACTTTCTTAGAGGGCCATGTGAACCCTAAATGTGAAATGTCTTAAGGTATAACCCATTGATTGGGTGTTGCAGGGGCTTGCCTTTGATGTTTAAAAGATTATATGCCCAATTTTATAAAGAGGTAGTGATAACAAAAGGGCCAAACCACTTATGTGAAAATTTTCCCTTCTTATGGTTCTCCTTATAAAAAATGAGGACCGTATCACCTATCTTGAATTGATGAGGGCACACTAACTTATTGAATTGGTAGTGTTGATAGTGCTGGTAAGCATGGTTGTGCTCAAGAGTAGCTAAGCATCACTTATCTAAGTGCTCAATCTTAGTGAGGTGAGTAGTTCATTCTTTCTCATCAAAAATAGAATTAAATGTCTTAACATGTAGTGAAAGGATTAAAACCTCTAAAGGAAGAATAACTTTAGACCCATATAAGATCAAGTATAAGGTTTCCCCCATAACCATTCAAAAGTTAGTATAATAGGCCCATAGGTTAGGATAGAGCATGAGATGTGAGTCCTTCTTGGATTGGCCAAAGGTATTAATAAGCATCCTCTTCAAAATTTTATTTGAATATTTTGCTTACCCATTTCCCTTGTGGTAATGGGTGGAGGAAAAGTGGAGCTTAAACCCAAAGCATTTAGCAAGGTCACACATCTCAAGGCTTTAGAATCCCAAGCCATTATTGGCCATAATCATAGTGGGGACCCCAAACCTACAAATAATCTAGTTCAAGACAAACTTGGTGATGGTCTTCTTATGCATGCCACTAAGAGGCATAGCCTCAACCCACTTCATGAAATAGTCAGTGGCAGTGATGAACTAGTGATGGACATCAAAAGAGGTAGGTTTGAACTTGCTGATGAAGTTGAGATCCCAAATTGAGAAGGGCCACAACATATAAATAGAGTATAAGAAGTTAGTGAAGGTGTTGATAGCATACCTTATGACCTGAAACATCTAACACTTCTTGGCATATTGGATTGCATCCTTAACAAGAGTGGGCTAGTATTAGCCCATCATAATAATGTATTGGGTAGTGGTTTTCCCTCTTAGGTGGCTACCATAAATGCTCCTATGAGACTCCTCTAGTATGAGAGGAATATCTTTAAGGGTGAGGCACTGCATCAACACACCATCAAGACCCCTCTTAAATAAGACATGACCAATTATGACATATTAGACAATAATCTTATGGATCTGATAGCATTCTTGAGGAGAGTCAATGGGATAAGACTAGTCTTCAAGGTAATGAAAACTGTCCTGATACCAATTACACTCAAAAAACCTTAACATGGTCAATTGAGTAGACCATCTCATTAGGAAAGGCATCATCAACTAACTCTACACTAGGTTCGGGTAGTGGGCACTCATTGAGTTGGTCAGCCACAACCAAGCCATTGGTGGAATTTTGGTTGATAATGTAGAGGTTAAACCCCTAAAGAAACCTGATCCACCTCATAGTCCTATTAGAAAGTAATGAAGTGGATCAGACCAAATAATCATGTTGTTAGTTTGGCCCAACATATAACATCACAACTTATTCATAGTGAAGATAAAGGAGAGGCACTAATGCTCAATGAGAGAATAGTTGAGTTTAAGGCTAACTAGCATGCGAGAGATGTAGTAAGCAACTCTCTCCCTACCTATGTCATCATTTTGGCACAATATGCCTCAAATTGAAACATCAGTGACAAAGGTATATAAGATTAACTCATACCCCTCAATGGGTTTCATTAGGATGGGAAGATTATGAAGCATACACTTCAATTCTTCAAAATCTACTTAGACTTTAGTAGAACACAAGAACAAAGTGTCCTTACACAAGAGACATTTGAGAGGTATGGATTTATGATCATACTCATCAAGGAAGTATATGAGAAATTTGAGTCTTTTGAGGAAGGATTATAACTAGATGAGGTTCTGTAGGGGAGACATCTCAAGAATCACCTTGATCTTATTAGGATCCACTTCAATGTTGCTTTGTGAAATGAAGAAGTTGAGAAGCATTCTAGTAGAAATGCCAAAAATGCACTTCTCAAGGTTGGGACCAATGTGATACACTCTAAAATGCTAAAATATGATCTTGAGATCTCATACATAATCATCCCACTTATGGGTTTTTACGAGGATATCATTGACATAACACTCAATAATCTTATGGATAAGATCATGGAAAACATAGGTCATGGCATGATGATACGTGGCCCCAACATTCTTTAGACCAAAAGGCATGATGGCATAGAAGAAGGCACCCTATAGGGTAGTGAATGTCATCTTGTGATAGTATTTAGGTGAAATTCAAATTTGTTTATACCTAGAGAAGTTGTCCAAGAGGGCCATAATCTCAAAACTAGTGGTGGAATTAATAATCTGGTCCATCAAAGGAGTAGGAAAGTTATCCTTTAGGTAGGACATATTGAGATCCTAAAAGTTTATGTAAATCCAAATGGTTCCATTCTTCTTGAGAATGGGAATAATGTTAGAAATCCATTAAGGGTAGTTAATAAATTAGATAAATCTAACTCAGATGAGTTTCTCAATCTTAACTTTGAACAATTGGGATACTTTAAGATCCATTATCCATTGCTTTTGGCAAATGGGCTAGGTTTCATTATTCATAATGAGATTATGGAAAACTATTTTAGGATCCATAACCTTCATATCAATGTATTCCCAAGTGAATACATCTAAACATTTATGCAAGAAGGTGACAAAAACATCTCATTCCATTAGATCAAGGCTAGCATTGATATTGATGATCTTAAGCCTTGTTGAAGTACCAAGGCTGACATCTATGTATATTTCAATGTCTATGGCATTTCCTTCCTTGAAAGACTCTAATGCACGAGAGAGTGAATTATATAACACTTTAGGTTTAACCACTAGGACATTCACCTTAAGAAGGCTTGGGGTTGGTTTATCTGTGAGAGAAATCTCCAAACTAAGATGATCAAGGGGATAATAATACTTATGCAAGATTTCATGAGATTGGTATAAGTCTTTCTCTCCTTTAATAGGTTACATGACATAACATGAATGAAATAGCACTCAAGATCAGACTTGGCCACTCTAGTTGTCTTAATGAGAGATGTATGGAGAGAGCCTATAATTTGATGGGAAAAGTGTGACATAATGGGGACCTCAGCATCCATAAGAAACATCCTAAAAGAGATCTCCAAAAAGAGGTAAGTTGTCTTGGCATCACGAAGAGGAAGAGGGAGTTAGCCAACATGTGCCAAAATCCAAAGGAATGAATGTTTATTGGTAATCAATAAAGATAAAACATTCATGCTTAAAGAAATCAGACTCATAAATAAGGGGTGTATGATAATCTACAGAGCCCCATGAGGAGATAGTCAAAGCCTAGCTTGAGTAATGTTTTAGTTTAACAAGAGAGAGAGAATGTTTAAGCAATTTTTCTAGTTTATCTTGAGCATGTATAGTCCTAATATGTAATATAAATGATTCCAATGTAATCATAACATGTAATGGTAAATATTTCAAGCAATGAAGATATCTTGTAACCACATATAAATTCATAAACTTCAAAAACTATTCTAAACAATGCAAAAGTTTACTAAATCCCAAAAACAAATCAAACCCTACCATATAGACTACATAAAACAATGGAGTTTCACTTTTCATAACAAAGTTACATTATATCAAGCTCAAAGAAGATGTGCAAAGGTTATACCAACTAGGAATCTAATATAAGAAGCAATGTAGGAGGAAGACCAATCAATGTGCAAGCTAAAGTCCAAACCAAAAGTTAAGATTAAAGGAGAATGTGAAGCGAGAACTTGAAATGGTGTAAGAGCTCCAAAAAAGTTCATAAATTAGGTGCAATGCCAAATCTAGAAGCTATAATCAAGACACAAGGAAGTAGGAATAATTGAGAGTAGTAATGGAGTCTCTAAGCAAATGTGTAGCAGCATATGGGATCCTTTATCACTAATCCAGCTCAAGAGTGCCAAGAATGAATCAAGAGAGATTCAAGAATTCATGAGAGTCAAGATAGGGAATAATAATCAAGATAAAGTGTGGAGATAGGATAGAAGGGGCTAAAATGAATGATAATGAGGCATATATCCCAAACTCAATTCATCAAAAGACTTAAAACTAACTAGTTTTAACCATTTGACTTCAAACATGCACTTTTACACATTTTATACTTGTGTCATGGCCTAATCCATATCTTTTGTGAAGGAAACATGTGACATATTCCATGGGTTTAATTCACACAAGCTATAACCTAGGTCAAACAAGGGTGTTGGCTAGTCAACAGGCTCCCAAAAGGGACTGGGGGGTCCTTAAAGGACCTGTCTTGCATGTAAAAGGGACAAGATGGACTAAGGATGTATGGGGGATAAGAATATTATACAATAGAGGTCTAAAAAAGTGGAGTATGTCTACAAGTGAGATGACCAGGGTCAATAGTCTTCACGTGAGTCAATATGTAATCATAAGGAGTAGTAAGGTCATAAGAAGTACCATTATAGATTCCATATTAAAATGGCAAAATGTAACTCAAATCCTTTTTTGAAAAGATAAATTTTGTTAAAAATTGATTTCAAGATTTATATAAATTATGAAACCATTAAATGATATGCTAAAATAGGATGTAAAATTAGAATGGAAAACATATGAAAATAAATCTTTCCAAGATGTTAAAAGCATTATTTCTCAAGCTCCAATCATAATCAATTTAAATTTCAATAAGGATTTCTTCTTATATTCATTTGCATCACAACAAAATATAGTAGTTTTTCTTATGTAGAAGGTTAAAGATAGTGAACACCCTATAGCCTTCATGAGCACCACTATTAAAGAGTCAAAATTGAAATATTCTATGATCGATAAACATATTTATGTTTTGATCAAGGTGGTGAAGAAATTTAGGAACTATATTCTATGTAATAATACATATACTATTTTACTAGACCCAATTGTCAAACTTAGACTTGGTTATAATGAATTAGGGAAATTATGACCAAATGGATGGCCAAATTACAAGATTTTAATCTATAAATTAGGGTACCAAGATGGTACGAATCCAAAGCATTATTAAACTAATGGAAAAAAATGACCCACACATATCTATTAAGAAAATTAACTAGTCTCAGGTAGTTAGAAGTGGCTAGTATGCCCATATCATTTAGTACCTATATATAGGCACATGCACTCCTAAATTAAATAAATAAAAAATATGAGCACTAAAACTCAAATAAACACACTATATGATAAATAATGTAGTGATTTATCTAAATAATTGTTAATGAATCTATTTGAGATGCATTTCTAAATAAGAAGATGCAAACATACTTTATAATGCCTATCGATAATATAAATCCTTCAAGGAATACTAAAATACATAAGATTTTTAGGATGGACTACTATTGACCTATCATTTTTAAGGAAACACACAGTCATGTTAGAAATTATCACTAGTATCAAGTATTTGGGAAGAGGGAAGTATACACCACCATAAACCTATACCTTATGATCAAAGAATGCCCTTTTATACAATGGGGTCCAGAATTTGGTGGAGTTATTAATCCCAATTCATCTACTAGGCAAAAGTTCATATTAACAACTAAATACTATTGTATATGATGGACTAAAGATGTGGCTACAAATAGATTCACAGCACAATACGTGATCAAATTCCTTGAGAAAAACATTTTGATGAAGTTTAGAACATCAGTATCCTTAATCTATGATAATGGTCATATTTTTAAATCTAAATATTTCAAATAATGGGCTTATGATAATTAAATTATTTTTAATGTTTCTTCAACTTTTTCCCCTCAAATATTTGTAGTTTTTGAATCTACCAATAAGAATTTGATTGATGCCATAAATAAATTGACAAAAGACAAACCAAGGGATTGACATCTAAACCCAAATATACATTATGGAAAAATAAAACAAGGCACAATCATGTTATGAAATATCCTCCTTTTCTTTTAGTGTATGGAAAACAACCTATATTACATATTAATCTCAAATTGCCAATGTACTAGTTTATGTAAGAGTACATGAAAGATGATGGAAAAAATCATGATATACTACTAAACATAGTTCAAACGGAATATGCATGAATCTAATATTTTTAGAAATTCAAAAAGCATTAGTAAATTGTTAATATATGGTTCTTTAAAAGATTAAAAATCAAAGTTTTCTAGGATTTTAGATTTAGTCCTCCCATTAGGTAAATCACATGAAAATAAAGGATACCATGACAAGTTCAATACATTATGGATTGCACCATACCAAATATTTGAAATTTTGAGTAATTATGTTATTTGGTTGAATGATATTTAAGGTAATGTTTTAACTTCTCCAATTAATGGATAGTTCTTAAAACACTATGTCATGAATGCCCTAAATGGGAACATCTCAAAATGATTGTGAGTTCTAACTTACTATTAGAGTAGATTATATTTCTTATTTTTGAAGATTATATTTCCTACTTTCTTAGATTAGATTTCTTGATTTCTTAGATTAGTAAATAAGGTCATTCTTACCACTTGTAGAAACATTTCAAAACTTATTTTAGAATCATTTTAGTCACATTAAGAGGTAGTCATGGGATTCCTCAAGATATATTTAGATCTTAGAATTAATTTATGTATCATGCCTAAATGGAAATTTTTATATGGGCTAAATAAATATATTAGTGTTAGCAGTTCATTTAATGTTTTCATGTAAATTTTAGAAAGATGTCTCACTTTAAAAACACAATTGTACATTTACATTCTTAAATTTTTTAGAGATAATAAATACTGAGAAAGACAAAATATAAGTAAATTATTTGATCTATAATGAATTTTATTCATATACACAGCCAATGGTTGTTCCCAACCCACTTACAATAAAGTTTAAAAAAAACATATAAGAGGGGTGATTCAAGTAATCTCTATTAGGGCTATGGACACTTAAATGGTAGTAGAGAAATGCTTATAGTGGAATCAAAGGTATCTCTCTCAGGGATATGGATGCATGGATAACATACACTTGTACTTAGAATATAAAATAAGAGAATCCAAATGAACTTCAATTTTTTTAATCTAAATCATTGTTAAAAATCTCATAACAAGAGGAAATAACTTTCACAAATCACACATGAACTAAAATTTGAGAAGGGTTAGTATGTCACATGATTATGTTGAAGTTTTTTTTAATTCTCTAGTTTATTTATTTTATCCTTATAAAGTTTGAAGTTTTGCATGATTGTTAAATAAAAAAAATTGGTTGTAAAATACTTGAGAGTAATTTCCCATTGAGTCACCATTTTTTATGACCAACATGCCCCATTTTCAAAAAAAAAAAAATAGGGACTCATTTTACCTAAAAATAGTACATTAGATCCCTATCGACACATAAATTAACTCTGAAATAGTTCCATACGTAAGCCTACAATGATTTTATTCACTTTCTAGTCCATAAATCTTAGATTGAGTTCAAAATTTTGATTTGGTTTTGGTCTTTATTTTTAAATTATTTTAGTAACTAAACTAATCATAAATTTTTCAAGTTTTTTAGTTTTATACTTTATAGGATAACCTATTACTAATAATTATCATTTATTCACCCAAGTTTCATGGACTATTAATGACCATTTAGACTATCAAATTTTGATATTATATCTCAATGAGATACTAACATGTTCCATGATTTAATTACATCTAGAAAATAACTCAATATTTTGATTCTAACAGTCAAGAGACTAGTTAAATACATGAGCTCATGCTAAATATAAAAATATTATTTGATCTTAGGTTTTGAACAAAAAATAAAGTTCTAAAGTCAAAAAACCACCTAATCAAGTGAGATCATGCCACATGTCACAATCTCATTTGATTTCATACTTGGAGATAAAAGGAAAACATTATAGAATAATTTACCAGTTAAATGAGTGATATCATGCCATATGTTGGCATATAACTACATGAAAGCTAACATATTAGATATCAATATAGGTCAAATGATTCAATAATAGAGTTCCACATGGGGTTATCTATACATTCAATATCCATATGTCATAATTTTATTTGTCCATGTGTCCAAATTAGTAGGCCAACTACCATGTCTCATCATCTCATGACTCTATATATTGGTAGACCCAAATACTCACTTGATAGGTGAAAATAAAGTGACTAAGTGTGAAGATACCATATGTCTTATAGTGATAGATAGAAAAGGACAAAGGAAAAAAATCAATGACACAATAATAAGTGTAAAAGAGATAAAGTAAATTAAAATCTAAAATAATTGAATAATTAACTAAAGACAATGACAAAGTTCCACGTGTCAAGTAAACCCACTAAAATTAACATCATAAAATCAAATTAAATCTTTATATATGGATGATAATGACTATTACTTTGTAATTAATTCTCACACATCGAGGATTCAAGTCATGAATTCATAATATAATTGGATAGATTATATTATATGTTCCTAGGTCAAATCAAATTACAATTTCAAATTATTAGCTTTAAACTACTATCCAAAGATCCATATCTAACTAAAAGTACTAAATTTAAAAATCTAATACATAGTTCAAATCATTAAAAAATGGAGGTGTAAAACCAAGAACATGTTTCTCCAAAGATCCATATCTAATTAAAAGTACTAGATTTAAAAGTCTAAGACATAGTTCAAATCATTAAAAAATAGAGGTGTAAAACTAAGAACATGTTTCTTCAATTTTCTAATTCAGAATTAAAGATGAGTACAAAGATGCATAATTTGACAAGACTAATTTACTTAGATCCTTCAAGCATTATACAATAATGTATATAGAGGTTGAGGCTTCCTAACCTTACAAAGATAAATACAAATTATCCCTAGATCAGATGGAGTATATAAATGACCCGTTCATAATCAAATTAGTTGGAATCCATAAGGAAGAAATGAAACTATAGGTATTCCCTTATGCTAACCTAGTTTTTAATCTACTTATAATAGGCACTTGTATAAGGGATATTTTTCATGAGAATAATAGTACACATCCCATATCTTAAGTAACATGCTTAGATTTTAATAAATTATATAGGTTTCCACCACTGAACATATCATATAAATAGATAATAATTAGTATCTAATTTTTTTTTTTTAAATTCAAAGACACCCTACTAGTATGGGCCCAAAACTTTAATAAATTTGCCATGAATAAGAAGTTACCTATTTCCCCATTTGGGATAAGTGTTAAAAATTTTATGGTCTTATTTAATAGACTACATGGGGCTTCATACATCACTCATGTAGATGGGGTCTGGGTGATTATATTATCTATAATTTTAGAGGAAAAGAGCATTCCCTCACTTGGGGAAATCATAGGCTTCAACCCAATATTTCATAGAGAATGCATTCATGACCAAATGGATGCCAAATTTTACATACTTTCATACTTTATAGATGTTATCTCTGTAACATTTACTCAAGCCAATGTTATTCCTTGGGATCCAAAAGGGATAAAGGAAGATATGTAATGATTTTGACCATCTTTGCATACATAAATACATGCATCATATGGAAATGATAATAAACACTTTCTACCCGATGGTCTATAGAGCCATAAATACGAAACATATGCCTAAGTTATCTAAATAAATTAAGAGATTAATAAGGTCTTTGAGTGATTATTGGTTCCACTTGGATCATATTGACATTAGAATTGAGGGCACCTTTGTATCTCCTTTATTATTACCAATAATTATAATAGATAAATTGGTCAAATAATAAATAACTTACTAGTTTTACAAAATTGTGGATGGAAATATGAAGAAAGCCACATTAACCAAGTACAACAAGACACCCCTCAACATTGAGAGATAATAGTTTCAAAACTAGGAATAATGGGCTAAACATTAAAAATATCAGGGCTCATTTAAGTTTTGATTTGATAACAACCAATGGTAGGATCCCTAGAAATTAATATAACAATACATAGAGAAACTATCTAGATAGTTCATGTAAGATTGTGGTCACCAAGAGTATGAGTATGATATAATATATCTCAAAATTGAGGATGATTGAGAGGTTTATATTATAATGAAAAGATCCCTAATATCTATGAAGATCACTCACCTGGTCTAATATGATCCATATATATATAAAGAAAAGATGAATTTAAGATAGAATATGAAGAACAAGATTCTAAACAAGCTAGGGAATCTCAAGTAAAAGATGAAATAGAAGAATAAATTGGTAATTAACTAAGGTAAATAATTATTAAAATTTTCCCAAAGCCACTAGAGTTAAAGTAACAAGTTATAGACATAGGGTTATCTATCAATATCTTAGTTGAATTCAATACATCAGTGGTCACAATAATATTTATACCTTAAGCTCCAAAAATAAGTCAATGTCCTTCTCTTCCTCCATTACAAGTGATAACCACTCCTTATATGGTAACTCATGTAAGAATATTTATTCCTCCTTCCATAGTACCCCCAGTTAGCACATAACAAGAGGATAAAAATAAGTCTTAATATGAATAAGGAAAAAATGGAGGTTTAGATATAAGTAATGGATGAAACCTACCCACACATAGGATCACCATAAAACATCTTTCAAAGGGTGTCTTTGTAGATCACTTTTGGGACTACAAGTTCCACTCCTCCCCACACTCAAAATATTAAACCAAGACAAGGTGAAGAAGTAGAGACAACAACTATAACAATTGGTATTATAATTTTCACTTCAAATAATTTAGTTGTCCCACCTATGGTAACATTAGTAGTTTATTCATAAGGTTTGACACATGCCAATATTTCTCTAATTTATATAGTAGTTATATCAACTCTCACAACTTATCTAAATCCATATGGTATGGTATAAAATGTAAATCTTTATTATTTGAGTAATATTATGCCTACCAATTATTCTATGTATGTTTTATATACTTTCATTGATCAATTCATGAATATTCTAACCCAAGTTGCTATTACATGACCCACTCTTCTCTCCATATGACCTAGGTAATACAATAACTAGTCCACATTTTAAGGATATTGTGTGATAATTTTTTTTTGCCACACAATCCTTGTAAGATTATCTCCTCACATAATTTACTATTTATATTACATAGGGTATCCCAATAAACCAAACAATTATTTTAGTTGAAGATTCTTAACCTCACTAAAGATATCCTTAGGACACCTTCTTAGACAAAGATCTCCAAGGAGAGGTTTATCATTCCACCTTTACCCTCATTACTTATTATAAAATAGTATTGTAAAATAATTTAGTTAATATATTAGTACATAAAAAAATGAAAATCATAAATAACTAATGTATTAAGCCTACTTCCTCAAGGGACATGGATCAATGGACTCAAAAAACTAGACAAGAAAAACACAAGCAATGCCTTCCCTAAGTGACTCTCCTAAAATCAGTCCAATAATCATGTTTGTGCCTATATTTAGTACTCTAAGTCTTTGTCAATATGATAGGTAAAGTTCCTCCAACATATCTTATTGAAATAACTAGTTTTGTCTCTTTATTGGGTGAAAATAAAAGAAGGTTTGAACCTTTCTAGAGAAATTTTGGAATAGTTTGTTGCACCTAAAAAATATTAATGGTTATAGTCATGGCCTAGGTATTTATATACCTCATGGAATTATATGGACCACGCAACTCAATATCAAGATGTGTGGTCATAATTAATTTAGTTTTATATGGAAAATAATTTAATGTTTTAGGATAAGGGATCATTAATAAAGCATGGCTAGCATTAATTTTTATATTTATCTCCATACATGCCTAGTGTATGACACCTTTGCAATGATGTTATGGGTGATATCATGGGCCTAATATTTTTAATTATGAATTTATAATATTAGATATTGAGCTTCCATGGATTTTTCTCTTAAGCTCTTAATTTGGTTTGCTTTACTTAATTTTTTTACTTTGTCTTTTTGAAATTCCTAGAAATTGGTCACTTGTTAAACCAGAATGGTCAAAAAAATAAAATTTCTTGGTCACATTTTGAATATAAATGAATTTTGGAGAGATAATTATTATGTGTGATACATTACCCAATTACGGATACATAGACATAAGTCAACACTTTCATGTGATGTGTGTAGACAAATTAGAGTCTTTAAATGGACCAGAATGTCAATTTTCTTGGTCATAATTTGACATAAAGTGATTTAGAAGAATACAATGATTATACAAAACTAATATCCCTAATTAGGGATACATGAATTTGAAATGGCACTTGCACATGACATGTGTGAATGAATTAGATTAATTTGATGATTTTGGTATAGTTTATACATTATTATAAAAAGTCATTCATAATTTTAATTTTGGCATGACAATGGTAAGAATTGGATTTCTATATTTTCCCCCTATTTGATAAAACATGATGAGTTATTTGTTCAAAGAAGAGACCTTTCAATGAATAAAAAAGTCATTTATAATGATCATAATTAGAATAAAAAATCATTCCCACTTTCTATAAAATTCTACATAAGTATTAGAAAAATGGGGTTACAAAAATGCCCCAAATAGTGTTTGGGTGGCCCATGATGTCCCCTCAAGGGAAGGCTGGAAATTTTTTAATTTTGATGGGTTGACCATCAACCAAAATATAGAAACACATAAGTCATTAAAAGAGGCCAAAAATGGAGTAATTAGAATAAACAACACAAAAAATGGATAGAGAAGGCTATAATGAGACTCCCATGAATAAATGTGGTAACAAAACATCTACGAGAAATTCAAAATTTTCAATATAAATTCACCTTTGTGGATGGAAATTAGTCATTTTCACCTTCCATAATTACAAACATGATCTTTGAACCCTACTCATGAGAGAGATGAGAACAATGGCCAATATCTCATCCTATCAACACCTTAGAGAGTGGGTTTGAAAGTAATAGTGATCACTAGGGAGTTGAGCATTGATAGGTACCCTATTTTATATTCAATTCTAGATTTAAGTGCATTTATGACTATGTTAAAATCTACCAAAATGCAACCTTACCATTTTTGAAATCAGGAAGATAGTGAAATCGTGCTTGATAATGGTGAGGTCATGGTGTAATTGATGAAGTCATCTATGAAAATGATGATTTTTCCAAAATAGGTGGGGTTTGCCAAATCAATAATTTTTTTGAGAATTCATATTAATTACCTATTTAGATGTAAATCACAAAAAAAGGTGAGGTTATAGATTTAAATGGTGAAAATACCTTAGGCAATAGTTAGATCACTAAGAAAATAATGAAATCACCCTAAGGGTCAAATGGGTTAGAGGAAAATAGATAGATGATTGACTTGGTTCTAATTGCTTTCATTATTTTCTAGAAGTGAGTAGGGGTTATTAAAACATGTGAGTGGTGATAATGAGTGTTGTACTGAGTGGGGGTCCTAACTAATGATATTGTAGGGTTGTTGAAGGTAATTGATATCTATCATGTATCTTAAATACCCATGATTCAAGTAAATTGAGACTATTTATTAGTGATAAAAAACTATTGGCACTTTGAGATGTTTACCTTTCACTTACCAACTAGAGAGATGATAGTGATGTTGGAGGATGTTCACAATATTATATAGGATGCTTACCTTTCACTTACCAACTAGAGAGATGATAGTGATGTTGGAGGATGTTTAGAGCATCTATTGGTTATAAACAAGGAGGTGAATAGTGCTATAGGATTTTATTGGAATTATTTATGTCAAGATCACATAGGGGTTGATCAATATTAATTACCTAAAGGATCGAGCTTAGCCACCTATAGTTGATCCTATAGTAACACTTCCACCTGCATAAAGTATAGTACCCAAGGAGTTAGTGGTTTTAATGGATCTTATCAGCAACATCCTACTACCTAACAAGAGTGAATGGTTATTTTAGATTGGGCTCATTGGGGTGGTTATAAACATGGTTAACTTCACCACATGGTTTTCATGAGGTGATTTTATATTGGCCAAGATATATCATAACTTTTATATGATAGTGTATTGGAGAGGGTGTCTTATTAAACACAATAGTTTACTCTAAGTTTGGGCCTAAGAGAATATTACCATAGAGTGGACTATTGTATTGATATATCACTAGAGATATAATTATCTAGTGGATTTTAGTTGTTACCTAATAGGCCTAGGTTTATATGGCCATAGAGGGGATCTGTACTTTTATCAAAGGGACATTGATGAGATGGAGGATGGTGACTTTATCTAACACCCATACAAGGATATTCAATTCACATGGAGAGATGATATGGACATGACCAAACTTATTTTGGCTCCTTTTTGTATCATGGGTCACCATGAGTTTATCATGGATAGGTATAGGCTAAACAAGTTTAAAGGTAGTTTAGCTTTTAGTAGGATGTAATAGAGGGTCCACACTACTTCATGCATGTGACATGCAAGATCAAAAATTGAGGGATATTATTTCCCAAATCTCATTCCAGTACAAGTTTTATAATGGTACAACCCATAGTATGGGCATATACAAGTTGGTTAATTTATGTAGGTGTAATAGATGCCTAAGAAGCATGGAGAGATGGATTCTAACCCATTCACCTAACTAGACCATGGTCCCAATAACCAAGAGGTCATTAGAGGAGGGATGGAAGGGAGGATCAAATTTATTCATAGGTTCATGTATAATAGGTAATTCTATAGATCATTTAATTATAGATATATTAGGCTCAAGTAGTACAATAATTGATATAGATGACCATGCAGGTCCCTATAAAGTAGATAATATAGTAACCTTCACCAAAATTAAGTGTCCATGATAGATATGGAGATGAATATGGGGGATAGGACCCTTTGGATATATAGTTATGACTGAGGTAGTAGGTGGAGACTCAAGTAATATTTCAAAGATAGGATAGGCTAGGCCTTTTAGTATAATGATGGATATAGACATAGGTACAAAGGAAGCTAGGAAATGTAGCATAGGTATAGGTACATGTACAAGGGACATTGGAATTTATAACACAAAGATATCTACATAGGACTAGGTTTTCACTAATAGGATATAGGGTGAGATATCATCATATTTATTAGATATTATAAGCCTACAATAGGAGGTGGCTAGGTTTTTGACACAACTAAACACAACCTAGGGTGAGACTACTAGGTTATAGGGAAATATCATAGTCCAAATTTCTAAGAGTCATGCTTTGAGAGGTAAGTTATCTCAATTTACATAGGTATATGATAAATTAACTACTCAAGATATAGATCTAGACATAGTCATGGGTGAGTGAGATAGAACTTGGGTAGATTAGGATAAGACTATTGATTAGGTACAAAGGTTATTCATTGAGATGGAAAATGTTTGATAGGTGGTATTATATTAGGGTATGTCTAGAGCACTGAATGATGTGATCATATCTAAGGATGATGCCTTAAATGTGAAGGATGATGGCCTATGTGTGAAGGATGATATTTCTTATTATCACTAATTATATGAGGTTGTAATCCTAGTAGAGGATAAATCACCTAGATTTAGAGAGTATTTTAGGATGCAAAGGACTAGTAGGTCTTCCAAGTCATAAAATACAATACGATCAAATTGATCAATGACACAACTAGCTCTACAGTGGGTAGGGATTAGTCAACCACCACCATGACCACCACTATCACTAACTTTCAATACAAGATAGAGATTTGATCAGAGTCCCCCTAGGGATGGCCAGGTTTAGAGCTTACTTGTAGCTCTAATATTATGACATTGTACTATGAGATGTATATGTATTCTCTTGATTTATAAAATGTGATTTTTGAGAATATATATATATATATATATATATATTACATTCATTTTAGATCATGGATATTTGTAAACAAACTCTTAATATTCTTTATATGATGTTATTATATGTATGCATTACTATGATGTAAGTTGTAGATTAGATCAAAGTATGGATATGTATTTGTTTACCATGATTTTATTACCTTCCATGTTTATCATTTGTAATTTTTTGTTATGATATGATAATTTATGCTAATGTTAGGAGATGCTCATCCTTAATTATTATATGGATGTTGATTTATTCATGTCTCTAATTTATGCATGATTAGATGTTAGAGATTAATTTAGGAGTTGCACATCCTAAAGTAATATATAAGTAGCCATATATGTTGGGTAAATGAATGGATATAATTAATTGATTCTTGATACATGAGATGCACCTTGTATTAGAAAAAAGAGTCATATTTATTTTCAATATTTGGCTCATGATTATATTATGATATCATGGTTAGGTAGTATATATGTAGGATGGTGATTTCGCAGATGTTGTTTGGTGGTGCATTGTTATAATATGGGATCACTTGGTGTTTAGTTTGGTAAATGAAATTATGCATTATAAGTATGAACAACCTATAATAAAATTGTTTTTAAATGGTGAATGGACTAGTTCAAATGTGAATATTTACAACTCAAAAATTATATAAAATACCAAAACTTAAGTTGAAAACATACACATTTAAACCAAAAACAAAAATAAAGAAACAAATATAAATGAAAAACATAACCAACTTAAGAACAAGATATGAATTATCAAGACTTAAGCAAAAACAAGGTTAACACATACAAAAATAAAGTAGAAACAAATTTTTAAAAAATTAGAATCGAGACATGAATAATCAAGACTCGAGTAGGGACAAGATGTAAAAGCCATAAAAAAGTAATAAAAAATATAAATACAACACTAAATATCTCAATCCCAAGTTAATAAGACCCAATTGGTTTCCAAAATGTATTTAAACACAACACTCAAACAAACAAGAAAATAAACCAATAAATAAAAGATATAGAACACAATGCAATTAAGATAAAGAACTCAATGTAAGCAATAAATAATTATGAATATGTAGTGAATAAGTAACTACCTTAGATCATGAAAAAACTTGGGAATAAGGGGAGTATAATAATAGGGAAGGGGAAGGCCTAGTTGTCCCCAAGTGATCTTAGTAAATTGATATTGTCTAGAAATTCTAAATGGACCTTAAGATAATATAGTTCTCCCAAGAATTAGGATATAAGAAACGCGATGATAAGTAGAGAAGAAATGATGAATAGAGGAAAAATAGGAATGGGCTCATAAAAAGGTGAGTGTAAAGATATGGAATTGATCATAAAAAAATGAGAGTGTAAAGGTCCATAATTACTCATAAAATGGAAAAAGCATAAGGGTCCAAAATTTCTCACAAAATAGTGAGTGTAAATGTCTAGAATTGCTTGTAAAATGGTGAGAGTGTAAAGGTCTAGAGTATAGTGAGATGGAAATAAAATTGTTTGAGATGACTTGATATGCCCCATGTATCCAATATCTACATACATAGTCTGTGTGGACCTCATACCAATGTAGTTTCCCCAAAAATGGGAGATTGAATAAAGGAAAGACAATGGTCCATGAAAATGATCGTGATAGAATAAAAAAGGTTTCAACCCTAGAAGGTTGCATGGATTTATAACTTTCATGGAGATTTTAATCCCCTTATTGAATTGTTAATGTTTTTGGTATTTTATATGGTATTTGCTAATATTTTTGGGTTTTCTAGAATAGGAAAAGTAAGGTATTATGTTCAAATGTACAACAAACCATCTATAAAAAGACATTAGTCCTTATCTATATTCTCAAATAATAGATAAACTAGCTACAATGGGGTTTTTCTACAAACCAATAGTAGAAAATGTTGAAAAGGGGAATACCACACATTAACAAATAGGAAAAAAATGACATAGAATGGGGAAATAATAATACAAGGAACAATGAGAAGAAGAATCAAGGAACTATCAAATAGGTTAAACCATATGTTAACATGCCCTGAGATATTAACCTAGAAAATAATTTGATAATGTTGATGCTAATCAATATGAAATGCCTCCAAAATATTAATTGAATCTATTTGCATACTTGTTGGTCATAATCAATATCATGACTAGGAATAATATTAGAATAGCCCAGGTGAATAGGTAATAAAAAGTAAGAAAAATAAGAATTTTTATTCTAATAAAATTATAATGGTCAAGGGGAAATAAAATGGTGTAGGTAGGTATGTATGAATGGTCCAAGTAATAGAATAAGAAAGGTCTAGGTAAAAATATATCAAATAGTCCAAGAAATATGGTGGGAGGAATAAGATTGGTCCAGGTGGTAATATAAATGGGTGCCCCTAGTCAAGGGCTCTCATAGATAATCAAAAATAATAAAAGTTAAGTGTGTAAATGCTTAAGGTGCAATATGTTCATGGGTTCCATGATCTCTTATCCATTTGGAGTAGCCAACATGTAAACCCAAAAACCATAATTTGTAGTGATAAAAAATGGACCCAACCAATTGGCTTTAAATTTCCCTTTCTTTTTATGTTGTCATTGGTATACTTATAATTTTATTTTATGACCAAGTCACCAACTTCAAACTTCCTAGGGAGAATGTATTTGTTATAGTTATAGTATAACTAGTTATGATAATCTCATAAATGGTCCAAGGTAGCTATTTTAGGCTCAATTTTCACCCTTGGAGGGGGTTCTTATGGTCCCTTCCAATTGAGCTACATAATGGGACCAACCCTAGGCTATGGGTCTCCTACAATAGGGTTAGACCTCTGGAGATGGCTAACTTCCTCTTGATGCTCACCTAAATTAATGTTAAAACTAATTATTCATAGGGAAAAGGGATATAAATAGGATAAGGGATCCTAAAAAGGATAATAGGGTGATACACTAAAGTTAAATAGATACTCAAATAATCTTGACAAACACTGAATCAACATAGGACAACTATGGCTTACACAACCTCAAAATCTCACTAGTTGCATAAATATTTCAAAGAATAATTTTTAAGTAGAAAAATAATATAGAAATATAAGTTAGCTTAAAATAACCTTCAAAGAGGAAAGCAAAAGGATAGTAAACTAGGAAGATTCTCCTTTGCAAATTCACCATACACAAGCATACTAAGCACTAATTGAAGACAAGATATAGGAAAAGAGTTGATCATATTAATTTAAAAGGAAATTCTTGCAATATTTTAATATGGTTTAACCATATAAAATGAGCACACTTTTACAAGATTCTTAATGAGTATCCTTTTCCTAGAGAAGAATGAAATTTTTTAAAAGTTCACAACCCCCATAAAGGGAATGATACTAGGATATATAGGAGGAGGAGAAAGGGAATGATACTAGGATATATAGTAGGAGAGAGAGAGAGAGAGAGAGAGAGAGAGAGAGAGAGAGAGAGAGAGAGAGAGAGAGAGAGAGAGAGAGAGAGAGAGAGAGAGAGAGAGAGAGAGAGCCATTAAAGAGGGAACAAAACCATCCTAGGTCATTAATTAAACTTGAGTTGCCACTTTTTGCTCTAATGAATGCTTTGCCACCCTTTTGATCAATTAGGACACTGCATATGTTTACCAAGTTGAAAATCCCCATAAGGCTCCAAGAATGCATTGAATGCCCCTAGTTGTAGTTCCCAACACTAGACATTTTCTTTGATCCTTCATGCCATATCTCAATTGAGGACAAAACCTCATGCTCATGGGCTTGATAAAAACATGGATTTATGCATTTTAGGTGGTTACTTATGGAAAATATGACCATGATAAATGCCGAGGAGCTTCTTTAATAATCACAAACAACTACCTTTCATCAAATATGGACAAGATCCTTTCTATAGATGGAAAACCAATGTCCTTTATTAGTTTTCTTGTAGTCACATATATCAATCTAGACTTATATAGTGCATAGCCATTTATAATATTCATTAGGTCTAAAAGACCTATCTTTTCCTTTGAGCATCTATAGAACTAAGGTTTCATTATAGATAAGTCTTCTTTAAAGAATGGTGGATACAGTCATAGAATGAACCCTACATGTTACACACATTTGAACTAGAGGTCTATATTTAACCTTCATGGCATCCCTTTATATTATTGATACCTAATTGAATGGTTGTGGAAATTTAATGGTGTTATAACAAGATTTAATAGCATTAGAATGGGCCTATAAGTCATATGTTATCTTTCATATAAAATTGGTTCTTGGGTTTGACCTTACCATTGAATATTGCTATGGCCAATTAGAATTCTCCAACTTATCTTTATTCCCATTAGCCTCACAAATCCACACTATTAAATTTTGACCCTTTTGACCTCCTACATTCCATAAGATCAAGCTATATGATTAAATGTAGGCCCTTGATTTCCTACCATGAGTATCCTTTGAAATGTTAACTTACACACCATTGGAACAAGATGTACAAAGTAACATGAGCCTTTGATCTATTTGATTCCACTTTATTATTAGTTCCCATGCACTATCAAATTAAAATATATAAATGATAATTGATAATTAATCTATCTTAGACCCACCTTCTTGTTATTAAATGTGTACCATCATATCTTTACTCAATGAACCTGCACCATTGGATCTTATCCAACTTATAACCTTTTAAGGGATTTTAACCTAGGAACCTTTTGACCTATTTGACCCTAGTGTAAGCCATTATATTAATTATGTTAGTATGAAAACTAATGTAGAACATTAGATTTTGATCAACTTTAAACATTTTAAGGACATTTTGAATCCAAATGGTCACTTTATGGATCTTAAACTTGACACTTGTGCAGACATCTCATTCTATAAGCCTATCTTTGAATAATTATATCTTGAGGTATAAATCTCATGTAGACATGAAATTTATAGATCATGTTCTTATAAAAATGGAATTCATGGTATTTTAACTATTTATCTTTCATGAGTTCTTAATGTGCATTTATTAAATGCACAAGTAAAGTAGTCCATTCTTTTCTACGTGACATCTTAATGATGGCTTGGCTCACTTAGACTTATGCTAGGGACATTTTCTTGAACCTTTAAATATTTGAATGGTTTCCTAATGATTATATATGCTTTCCACTACCATAAATTTATTAAATATCATGAAACCCACTTAAGAATTAGCTCCTTACTCTGTAGATAAACCAGATTGCACTCTGAGAAAGCTTAAAGTGTTTCAAAAGCTTTGTGATAAATTTTGAGAGCCTTAGACCACTCATTCCATCCAGAACTCTTTTTAACCTTCTAATCCACACTAATACCCTTACATTTTCACTTCATCTAGGCAAGCTCTACATCTAGCCTAAAATTGGCCAACATTTCTAGTGACATACTAGGGTTACATGTCTACTATGCAAGATTAGTGGCCTTAAACGAGTCCATTGTGTATATGAAGTCCCAAGTCTTCTCTCAACTAATCATGAAGATAACACAAGGATATCACTATTTGGAACCTCTTTGAAATAATAGGAAGAAAAATAAAATAGAACAACAAAGTACCCAAGGCACTTATTGAAAAGGAAACACATACCAAGAAAGCAAATGTGCACAAAGCACTTAGAGGAAGGCATGAAATCTACCCTAAAATGTACAATATGATACAAATTATTCAAATCCATTTAATAATATGGATTTAAATGAATTCCATTAACTAAGATGGGTAATACCTCTCCATCCAATTGGGCAAGCTAAAAATCATTATGTTCTTTGCATCCATGGATAAAATAAGGATCACTCCACAAGCTCTTAAAATTGGTATGGTTTCTTGGTTTGGCCTTATCTGAGTCCCATTTGAGGAATAGATCCCCATCCTTGAAGGTCCTTGCTCTAGCTCTCTTGTCAAAAGCTTTTTTGACCTGAGCTTGATGTGACTCCAAAGTTTTCATAGCCATTAGGGGAAATTTAAATGTAATATGGTCCTCCTAAGAAAATCCCCAAAATATTAATAATGACATATGAAAACAATATAAATCATTTAAATTATTACATCATCCTCTGGGGTGACCTCATCTAAAATAAAAATAAAATATTTTTTATTATATAAATCTTACTAAATTTTGTAAATTAACCCACTTTGGTTAATATTGACCCTTTTATTTTATTCCATCTCTTCTTTTTTTTTGGAAAGTGTAAATATTTTTTGTTTTTTCTAAAAAAATAATTTGGACATTAAATTTATATTTTATATTTACATTTAGTAAAAATATCCAAGAATCCCTGTGATCTAGAGAAGATCTTCCTTACACATTACATTGAAATTAAAAAATATATTATAAATTATATAAATAGTTTTAATTTAAAAAAATTATTTTTTTAAATTTAAAAAAGTATTATAATGAAAATCATGGTTTAAATATTTTTAAAATTTTATCGATATAAAATGTTTCCACTATAATTTATATTCCTTATTATATTCCTTTGTACCTTTTCATAAATTGACTTTTATCCATATGAATTATTTCCACTATAATGTCTCATATTCATCTTATTTATTTATGGTCATGGGTGTATGATATGCTTTGGTGATTTTAGTTCTAAATGTTGTAATGTTTTGATTTTGGTTTTAAATGTTGTAATGTTTTAATTTTAGTTTCACGTTAATGTATTTATTCCTTGGTACATTTTTGGACTTTAACGTGATATGATAATGGAATTTTGAAGGTAACCTTTTGGACATAATGATAATGTGGTGTGTGTGTGTGTGTGTGTGTGTGTGTGTGTGTGTGTGTGTGTGTGTGTGTGTGTGTGTGTGTGTGTGTGTGTGTGTGTGTGTGTGTGTGTGTGTGTGTGTGTAATGTCGTGTGATCAATTAAAACATTCATATCATATTTGTTGTTTAACACTATTTGTGATGTTTAACATGTCCCCTATATTATTGGTGTAGATTTTATAAATCATATCCCTTTTCTTGATGGAGCTTGGGGAGTGGGGCCTTTTATTAAGAGAAAGCTAATAACATAGCAAATAATAAATATTGGGCATGCCTCTCCATATATTTCATAATCAATATACTTGAAGTTATTTATTTTTATAATTGTTCATTGACTTAGCTATGTTTCTATCAATGAACATATATTATTTATCTATAAAGACAATAAATATTATTATTTGGATAATGAATATAAAATATTATCATGTGGATATCAAATATAAATATTATTTACAAGGAAAACTCTTGAACATTATGTTTATTTAGAAACACAAATTATAATAATAAAATGTGAGTTGGGAATATATAATCATTTTCTCATATAAAAAAATTAAAATGTGTAATTTTTAGAAAATTAAGATTGAGTTTGACTTTTGAGAGATGAAAAAGCTCAAGGACTATCTAAGAAATATAGAAAGTATAGTGAACAAATCTTTTTATGAGTCATCATATAAATATGTGGTCCCATTTAACTTATGTAGTTAAGTGATTTTTTTATTTAAATAATTTATAAAATAAAAATATTTTTTTAGGATTTCTTACAAGGCCCATTTTAGATTTAAATTTCCCCTAATGAAGGTCCATAGTTTCTTCCGACTCCATGAGCTCTATCATCCACACATTCCACTCAAGCTTATGAGCTAACTCTAATGCAGGTAGCTTAAGAGAGATAGGAAATTTGTCTTCCCTTCCATATAAAATAACATATGGATTCCAAAGGAAACTTTAGGAGTCACCCTAACAACCCATAAGGTTATCCTTATCTTTGTGTGTCATGTTCTTTGATTCTTTTCCATGGTCCTCCTGATGATCCTTAACAAATTATTGTTTGTGGACTCTGATAGTCCATTTCCTTGAAGATAGTAGCTATATGAAGTGTTAAGGTAGATGCCTATTTTTATATCTCACTCACTTGTCTTCATGTAAAGGAATTCCAATGCATTATCTAAAATTATGGTGGCTAGGACACCAAACCTAGTCATAATGCTATCATAAAAGTCCAAAACTATACCCTCATTAGCCTCCTTCAAATCAATAACTTCCATTGACCTGGTGAAGTAGTTAGATACAATGAGTACCCATTTATTCCCTACACTTGATGGTAGATTGATAATCCCTATGAAGTCTAACCCCCATTATATGAAGGTTTGCTCCATCTAAATTGGATTAAGTGGAAGGGTTGCTAGTTTCTACTTTCCTATAAACAAATCACATTTATGGCATTTTTTAACCCATGCATGAGCATATTTGAAAATACTAGGCCAATAATAACCATCTATCATCACCTTTTCTATTATGGTTCTAGGTACAAAATGACCTCTTGTAGGTCCATCATGGAACTGCTCTAAGAATCTAGTCACTAGGTCATTATCTATGCACCTAAGGAGTACCCCATTGAGGTCTTTTACAAAAATAACTCTATAAAACAATAAATAAGGTATAAATTGAAGCCTAAATTACCTCATTTTGTCTCTATCCAATCCTTGGGGGCATTCTTTTGTTGCCAAGAAGTGATCCTTATCTTGAATCTAACTCTTTTAAAGTGGAGGTGCACCTATTTGTGAGTTGTCTTGGGTCACCAAAATAGCTTCCTTGTCTTCCTAGAGGTCATTTACCATGTGAACACATAATCCCTTACCTTTGAATATCTAGGTGACCTTGATCTCTACATCATATTCCATGACCTTTGTGATCCAACCTACTCTCTTCTCATTCAAATATTTACAAAAGAGGAAGTCCTTAACTACAGGGTGTGATACCATAATATATATCATGTTATTAGAGAGCATGGGCCTAAACTTATTAAGGATTCTCAAGGATTCAAGAGTTTATTTCTCAATAAAAGTGTACCTCACCTCACATCCTTCTAGCTCTTGAATTAAAAAAGTAATTAGATACTCCATTCCTTCACCATTCTTTTGCATCAACATAGCTGATATGTTATCAACATTAGCTAAAGTGTATAGGATGAAGTCCTTGGAAAATTAAAGATTCAAGAGTGAGGGTGCTTGGATAATGTCTTGTTTGATGGCTTCAAAGGGTACCTTTCCTTCATTAGACCAAGCAAACACTTGGATTGTTTTTAGCATGGTGGTGATATGGTTGACCAAGTTTATAAAACCAAGGATGAACCTTCTCACAAAGTTAATATTCCCAAGGAAGTTATGGATCCCTTTCTTGTAATTTGGCAAGGATAAGGCTAAGATAACACTTATTCTATCAGGGTCAATAGATAATCCTTGTTTTGAAATAATATGACCCAATAGTTTACCTTCATGCATAGAGAACACACATTTCTTTTGATTTAAAGATATCCCATACTCTCTACATCTCTATAATATCAATCTCAAATGGTCCATGTGCTCATTGGCTTTCTTGGACAAGACTATGATGTCATTTAAGTAGACTAGTAACATTTGATTTAGCAGCCCTTGAAAGGTCATGTTCATTGATCTGTGAAAGGTTTACCCAACATTAGACAATCCAAAAGGCATATTTTGGTAATAAAATGTGACCTACTTGGTGGTGAAGGTAGTCTTATACTGGTTTTCTTCTTTCACTAGCACTTGTTTGTAACTTGAATATCCATCCAAGAAAGAGAAACATTCTAAATTAGTAACTACTTAAAATAGTTACTCCATGGATGGTAGAGGGTAGTGATCCTTTAAAGAGACTACTAATATCCTTAAAGTACACACATAGTCTGATCTCCCCATTCTTCTTCCTGATAGGTACTAGATTAACTACTTATAAGGAGTGCCTAAGTTGGAAGATGATCCTAGATTCAATAAGATTGATTAATTCCATTCTCATGAGTTCTTAAATCTTAGATTTTATGTGCTTTTGCTTCTACATAACAAGCTTGGAATTAACATGTAGCTCTATAGTGTGTTGGGCCAATTTAGGATTGAAGCCCCTTAGGTCACTATATTTCCAAGTAAAGATGTCTACATATTCCTTACAAAGATATATGAAAGCATGCCTTTTAGCTTTACTACTTACCTTTCCAAGCTTGAGGAGCTTGTTTTCATGGATAAGAAATCTCTCATAGTTAGCTTCATTAGTTTACATCACTACTTTATCATTCCCCATATGGTCCCCTTCATGAAAGAGAACTTATAGGGTGAATATCCCTTTAGGAATCTTATTGGACCTTAATTAAATAATCTTCTCTCCATATGGATGTTGTAATTTTCCTTGGTTGATGGAAGAAAACTCTACTTCTTGTTGCAAGAAACATGTAATCTATTTGTCATTTTCAAAGACCTACTAATGGGCTTCATTATCTTACACTGATGGTATTATTACCACATTGACACATGGTTACACCTTAGTTTTTTTCAATTTGTTAGGGACGTCAAAATGTTCACCCATAGCTGATAGTCTATCGACATGTTGATTTGTGCCTCTTAGCACTAATTGGATGTTTAAGGCCTCAAAGTCCTTAATTAGGTCTCATACTCTATGATTTTAAGAATTCATTAAGGGTTTTTAAGTGACATTATGTCCTATGAATTATTGTAAAAATAATTAACTATCCCATAGACTTGTAGTTACTTAATCCCTCTCTTACTATCCCATTGAAGGCTATGGATGAGACCTTCATATTTCATTGAATTATAGGAGTAGATAAATTAGAACCTATATAAAGATAAGTACTTATCATTTTCAAGGTATATTAGCATAACACCTGCACCTACTCCATGCTTGCTCCTTGAACCATCAAAGAAAAACTTCCATAGACTACTAGGATATTCTTGAGGCCTCATGAGGGATGACATGGGATGGATTTTTTCATACAAATAGTAGAAATCTAAGTCCCTTTCTTAAACACTCTCTAAGGGGTCCACCAATTGGTTATCATTTCATAACTCATCCAAAAACATATATGATACCTCTTATAGATGGGTGTTCAACTCCTACCCCATTACAAATTCATCTTCATCAATAATGGTACAATTGATTTTGACATTATCTAGTCCATAGGGTCTTATATGTAATTATGTAATGGGATCAGATTTGATTGACACTTTGGCCCCATATCTTGTTATAAATGACATATCTGACTAATTTGCTACAAGTTATCCTCCAATATTTGAAATGAACTCTCTAGATAGAAATAGTACAAAGAGAGGAGGCACAACCAAGATCAATACATCTTGAGCTACTAAGACACTCAGACAAACATGTAGGGTCATATTGAGGTCTCTAAATATGCCAGATGGCTTGGTAGAAGAACCATAATTTTATAGTACCCATTTATATTAAGGCTCATACTTTAGACCAAGATAATCAGCTATGGACTTTGGCATTACTGAGGTACTACCACACTATCCACTAAGTAATTGTGCACTAGAGAGTTACCAATGATCACTGAGATGTAGAAGGGAGGAGGCTTGACCACCTTCCCTAGTTGCCCTTCACTAGGCCCTTTAACTACATTGGTGATAACTTCATTCACCTTGCTTGGTGGCTTATCTATAATTATTATAACATTAATCTTGGATAAACCTTCCTAAATAAGGCCACTTGATCTAGTATGGAGAGCATATCCCACATGGGCACACTCACATTATATTTATTCATTTGTTTAATAATGTTGATGGTGAACCACCAAAATTTGCTTGTGATTTGAGATCTACCACTATGTTTTGTTAAACTTCTAAGCCTTGGTGCACAAAAAGATTCCCTTAATTATAATTTTTTGGAGGTACTAGAACATTTGGAGTGACAACATGTTCATTTGGCTTTGTTAGTAGAGTGATGTTAGGAATCTCTTTGACTGATTCTTGGTTACCATCCATGTTATTTATTTTAAATCTTATATTTGTTGACATCAGTATGTAGGCTTGGCTAGAACTAGCTTGATGGTTGGATGCATATCACTCTTCTTACTCATAATTGACCATGGTGGCATCCATCTGATTTGGTATTTGATTAGACCTTTGACCTTGTGAAGGCTCTTCTATTTTGGTCATCATAGGTTCCTCTATGATTTGGGCCATAAGATCTTGGTTGTATCTATAATTAGTAGCCTACTACCATTGCTCATTGAAGGCTTGGTTGAGGTCAATGTTTGGGACAATATGCTAACTAAAAGACTGGTTCTAAGTCATGGTTCCCTCTACTTCTTGAGCCACATTATTTTTAACTAGGACTAAGGTTATGTAAGTGATAAAAACATTAGTATTGTAGTTATTCTACCTATTTTATCCATTATTCCCTTGTCCTTGGTTTTGACCTTGGCCTTGGCCTTGGTAGTTCCCCTTATATGGAGGCCTATTTTCTTGAAAATCTTATTGTTGAGGTTGATATGAATCTTGATAAGGCTTATTGAAATCTTATTACCTCTTAAAATTTACTAGCTCTTTTCCTAAGGATTGAAACATGCTCTTGAGCTCTTGAAAGTTATTTTGCTCTAGTGAATCACTAGATCCACTAGTGGAAGCTTTATCTTATTTTGGCATAGGTATTGTATTAATTATTGGTATAGGGGGAATAACATCAAGTGGAGGGATAGAAATAATATATGGCATGATTTTAGTAAATATGGGCATTGGTGGTTTGGGTGTAAACTTGATAGCTTGAACCAAAAAAATTCTACTTTGATGGCCACCTCATAAGCATCTGGAAGTATATTCCCACCCCCACTCATAGATTGGATCATCACTACTATGTCACTATTTAAATCTTTAAAATAATATAGAAAGGCAAAGTTAGGGTTTGGTCTAACTGAGACTAGGATTCTATCCCAATTTTATTGGAACCTTGTGTTGAAATCTTTCATGACTTCATGAGGATATCTCTTAAAGTTAGTTAGTTTCTCTAAAAGTGACAAGTAGTTACTTTTATCCTCAAATATTTTACACAAGGTTTCTCCTAGTTGGCCCCATGTTTTAATATAATTATCATCAAGGCTTATATACCAATCTGATTCATTTCCTTTAGAATAAGTAGATAATAAACTAATATTTATATTTACCTCAGTGATATTATAGATATTGAAACAAATGGATATATCATGAGGTGATTAGAAGGTGTTGTAGCTTGGTCACCAACATAATAAGGAACACTTTTAAGTGTTGTAATTGGGATAGGATCATATTGGTTAAGGGCTAGAAGAATTTGGCCATTAAAATCCACAAAAACTCGAGGAAATACCATGGCTATGAGAGGATTTAATAAAGGTCTTCTTGTAGGGGTAGGCCTTGAAAATGACCTAAGATCAAAGGTTCTTTGATATGGATGTATATTGGCAAACCTTAATCTTTTTTTTGAATCTAAAATTAATTCAAAAAATTCAAAGGGAATACCTCTTGATGTTGACTTTATTATCACTTTTGGCATGAGAGATATCTACTACTCTACACCAAAGTGTTGATTGTTCCTTCTGAAGTCACTAGATGTTATTATTTGGGAGCTTAACTACTGCAAATTTGATTAAACCAACATCAAATTTGATTAATCTTAATTTTGGACTGTGGTCCAATTAGGTGTGATAAAAAATATATAAGGTCAATATGCACCCATGTAGGGAATTCTTTAGGCCCCTACCAATTGAGCTACATAATGGGAACAATCATAGGTTATGGGTTACCTATGTTTGGGTTGGACCTCTAGAGAAGGAAATGTTCCTCTTGATGCTCACCTAAACTAATGTTTCATACGTAAAAAGGTTAAAAATATGATAAGGGTTCATAAGAAGGATAAAATTATGATGCATCAAAGTTAAATAGACAGTAAAATAATGTTGAAAATATAATGGATTAGCATAGGATAACCATGACTTACACAACCTTCTAATCTCACTAGCTACATAAATATTTCATAGAAGAGCTTCCAAGTACAACACTAATATAGACCTAAAAGTTAGCTTTAAAATAACTTTAAAGAGGTAAGTATAAGGTTAGTAAACTAGGAGATTCACCTTCATAAATTCACCATGCACAAGCATACTAAGCGCTGATTAAAGATAGGAGATAGGCAAAGAGTTGATCCTATTACTTTAAAAGGAATTTCTTACATTATTTTGATAGGGTTTAACCATATGAAATGAAATCACTTATTTTAAAGTCTCAATAAGTATCCTTATCATAGATAAGAATGACAAATTATAAGAGATCAAAACCCCTATAATGGGAATGAGACTAGGATATATAAGAGAATAAAGACAAAGAGAGAAAACATGTGGGAGAATACCATCAAAGAGGGAACACACCATCATGGGTAATTAATTAAAATTTAGATGCCACCTTTTACTCTAATGAATTCCTTACCACCCTTTTGATCAATCAAGACACTGAATATGGTTTACCAAGTTGAAAAGCCCCATAAGGCCCTAAAAATGCATTGAATGCCCCTAGCTATAGTTCCCAACACTAGACCTTTTCTTTGATCCTTCACACCATTTCTCACTTAAGAATAAAAAATCATGCTTATGGGTCTAATAAAAACATTTTTTTATGTAGTTTATGTATATTCTTGTTGAAAATATGGCTATGCTTAAGGAAAAGGAACTTCTTTAATAATCATAGACAACTACCTTTGATCAAATCTAGACTAGATCCTTTCTATAGATGGAAAACCAATCTCCTTTATTGGTTTTCCTATTGTCACATATATCAATGAATAATTATATATTTCATAGACCTTTTGATCTCCATTAGGTCCAAGAGACTTATTTTTTCCTTTGAGAATCTATAGAAATTGAGGGCTCATTATGTATAGGTCTCCTTTAAATAATGGTAGACATGGTCAAAGAATGGACCCTATATGCTACAAACCTTTAAACTAGAGGTCTATAATTAAACTTAATGGCATAAATTTATATTATATATACTTTAATGCATGGTTTTGGCCTTCTAATGATGCTTTAATCATCTTTAATGATGGTGAAATGGACTCGTAAGTCCTATGTTTGATTTCATTGAAAACTAGTTTTTAGGTTGTACCTTATCAAATATTACTCAGGTCAATTAGAATACTCCAAGTTATCTTCATTCCCATTGGCCTCATAAATCCCAAATATCAAATTTTTACCATATTAACCTCCTAAATACCATAATATCAAGCTATATGATTAAATGAAGGCCCTTTATTTCCTACCATGAAGATATTTTAACATGTTGACCTCCTCGTGCACTATTGTATCAAGATGTATGAAGCAATGTGAGACTTTTATATATTTGGTCCCATTTTCCTATCAATTTTCATGTACTATCAAATCAAAATTTATAAATAAGTGTTGATCATTTATCTAGATCAAACCCACCTTATTGTTATAAAATGCACATTTTCAGATCTTTGCTCGATGAACCCACACTGTCAAATATTATCCAACTTGTAGCCTTTTAAGGGATTTTAAATTTGGAATATTTTGACCTATTTTACCCCAACACAAACTATTATATAAATTTTTTTAGTATGCAATCTCATGTGGATGGTTATATTTTGATCAACGTTAAACCTTTTAAGGACCTTTTAAACCCAAACAGTCATTTTATGAATCTTATACTTGACACTTGCATGTATGTCTCATTATTCAAGCCTATCTTTAAAAACTTATATATTGAGGTATAAATCTCATGCAAACATTAAATTTATATATAATATTCTTGACACAAAGCAACTCATGGCACTATAACTATTTAGTTGATGAGAGTTTCTGAGGTGTATTTATTAAATTAAAAAGTGAATTGGTCCATTCCTTTCTATGTGATGTCTTGTTAATGGATTATTCTAGGGACATTTTATTAAACCTTTAAAAATTTGAATGATTTATTTAGGCTTATACAAGCTTATCCATGACCTTTAATTACTTGAATACTATTAAACTTGCTTGGGAATAAGCTCTTTGCTCTGTAGATAAATCAAATTACACTTTAAGTAAGCTTAAAGTGTTTCAAAATATTTATAAGCAAATTTTAGACCCTTGGACCACTCAATCCATCTATCACTATGTTCAACCTTCTATTTCATAATAAAACCATTGTATTTTCAATGCATCTAGGCAAGCTTTGTATGTATGCCAAAATTGGCTAATAATATCCTAACACTTTTCATTCATAAGCTTCAACTCTCATAATTTGGCAACTATGTATTCTTCATCATCAATAACATCCTATAATGATATGCACAATGAGGGTAAATCTATCTCAATGGGGATAATGTCATATAAACCAAATACTAAAGAGCTTGATGTATCTATTTTAGGGGTTTAGTGACTAGTGAGGGAAGCCCAAAGGGTAGGGAAAAGATATAAGTGCCAATCATGACTAACACCATTGATAATATTCTCAAGGATTGAAAAAATGGTCTTGTTAGATGCCTTAGCTTGACAATTACCTTTTGGGTTATATGGTGTGGAACATTTATGATTAATAATAAACTAGGTATAGAGGGATTTGACATTGTTGTTCTTGAAAGAACCACCACTGTCAGAGATGATTTTGGATAAGATTCCATAATGGCATATAATATGTAAGTAAATGAACTTGGATATCTACCTTATAGTTATATAAGTGAGAGGTATGGCCTCTATCCACTTATTAAAATACTCTCTAGTAATATTAATGTGATTGTGTGCATCAAAATAAGTAAGGTTTATTTTCCAAATAAGATCAAATACCCAAGTTGAAAGCAATCATGGAATAATAATTGGTTGGAGTGGTAGTAAAGGTGCATTTATAAAAGTTACATGCTTCTAAAAAGCAATGCCCCATTTGTCTAAATATCAAGATGATAATATTTTGTTCTAAGGAGTATCTTAGCAAGGACCATGGCACTAGTCTGGGCCCCACAAATTATTTTATGGACCTCTTTAAGCACTAATGTATATTCACTTTAATATAATTAATGAAATGATGTTCCATCATAGCCTCTATAATAGATCATGTTTCCTAATATGGTATATTTGGATGCTCAATTAAGGAATAGGTTTTTTTGGTTCCTTAGGAGTTTCTAAGGAAGGGTTTGATCTTGGAAATAAGTATATAGGTTCCAGTACTAAGGGGGATTGGGATAAAAAATAATACATACTCTTTTTTAATTAGGGATACATGATTTTGTTGTAAAAGGTTTTAATGGGGAACTGATACTCTCTAACATCTCTAAAAACTTGTATCATGGACTCGATCATATCTATGGAATATATCACATGGTTTTTAGCCTATGGTATTTACTCAAACTAAATAAATTACAAGTGTTACTTAAGGTTGTCCACAATATAATTTTAAGGTACAATATTAGTGTGGTATTGGTCTATGGTCTAATTAATGATTAGTTGAGAATAATTGGATACCATAAATTGCTTTATATCCTAATATATTATGAGACTAAGTGCTAAAAAAAGGGATTCATATTCGACCATGTTATTGGTAAAATGAAAGCCAATATGAAATGCCTTGGGAATAAGATCCCCTTATGGTGTGACTAGTAGAATGATAGCTCTAGATCCATGGGATGTGAGTGAGTTATCAAAGTATAATATCCATTATTTAAACTCAATGTCTAATTCATCTAGGGTCATGATTGACTCATCTAGAAAATCAAAATAAAGAGGCTTGGTATCAATCAAATGAACTTTAACAAGCTGATCTACCAAGACTTCCCCTCTGATGGCCTTATGATTCTAGTATTCTACATCAAATTCAATCAATAACATAACTCATTTTTCCATGTTTCTTATGAGATTTATCTTTAATAATAAATATTTAATTAGATCAATCTTGGCTATAAAAATGGTTTTATTATTCAACATGTAGTGTTGAAGATTTTAGGAAGTCAACACCATTACAAGACAAACCTTTTCCATATGTGAATAGTTATGAACATATGTTACTAATATCTAGCTAATATAGTATACTACATGTTATTTACCTTGTTCATAATGTTGGTCCAAAATTTCCCCCAGTGCATGTTCTATTATTGATATGTACAAGAGCAATGGTTTTGCTAGTGTAGGTGGAGTTAATACTGAAAGATTAGCCAAGTAATTTTTCAATTCTATAAATGCTTGCTTATAGTTTATATCCCTTTGAAATTTGACACCTTTATTTATAATGTGTGTAAAAGGATGACACTTTCTAGCTCGCTATGATATGGAATGACAAATAGATTAAATTTTTACCTGTAGGCTATGAAGATACTTAAAACTAGATGGAGGATGCATTTCAATGATAGAATTAACCTTAGTAGAGTCAAACTCAATGCCCCTTTTTGAAGTATTTAAAAATAAATTTGTTCTTAAAATAATTCCAGATATGTACTTATTAGGGTTGAGATGCACATTATACTCATGAATTCTCTTAAAGATTATTCATAGAACATCAGGGTGGCTTACACACATTCTTGATTTAGATATGATGTCATAACCATAGTCCTCAATAGTATCATGCATCATGCCATAGAATATGATAATCATGTCATGACTATAGGTTTTACCAAGATTATTCATCTAAAGGGCATCACTTGATAATAAAATATTTGTCATGGGATGGTGAATGCAGTATTGTGCTAGTCCTTTGGTGAAATATTAATCTTGTTATACCCAAAAACATTGTCCATGAAGGATAACATTTTGTAGCATATTATTGAACCAACTATCATGTCAATTTTAGGTAAAAGGAAATCATCCTTAGGGAATTCCTTGTTAATATCTTTCAAATTAATACATAGGTGAATGCCCCGTGGGTTTTTCTAACTAAGATGATATTAGATATTCACTAAGAATAGTCCAGTGGTCACTTTTGACTAGTAAGGTTATGAGTGTATTCATTTTATGTATTTTCTATTTGACTAGTTTCACATATAGATGGATAACAAGTCTATATAATACCAATGAAGGGTCAATACCATGTATGTATGAATAGGACCATGAAAATATGTCAATAAAAAAATTTAGAATGATAACAATGAATTCATTATCCTCATCAGTGAGGGATGTGCCTAGGTAAATAATCTTTGGATCATCATATATACCAATGTTGACCTCCATAGTATCTTAAACAAATAATGTTGAGCCATCTTCAATAATAGTAGTTAAGGAAGAGAACAGATCCTCTTCAACTACTTATTGATCACAACCTTTACCCATATATGAGGAATCTAAATTAGCTATGGTAGGTAATGGCCAATTGTAAAATACTTTAATAAAATCTTGAGCAAGGCATTCACAAAATTAATATTCTTTATAACTGATTCTAAAACTAATGGTAATTCTTGGACTAGGTGGAACTATGCTTCTTTAAGAGAGAGGTGAAATTCCCCATCCAAAATTACCTAAAATAGGTTTTCACTCCTAAACTTATCTTTATCTTTCCTCTTTATCTGACCTAAGGGTGCCTCATAGATGTTTTCACCTAAATATCTTGATGTTTTGATTTTATAATGACCAAGGAATTTTTCCTACTCTCCAAAATAGGTAAAAGGGTCCAAATGAAAGTTAAAGCCTTGTTTGTGATCACTAAATCAAAATCCATCTCAAAGGCCCATGAATTAGATAATATATCCCTCATTCTAAAATTCATCCATTGGTATGATAGAACCTTACTAGTCATAATTGAATAGGTTAAGATGATGAATGGTAAGTGGATAATGGACTGTAATAGTCATTATGGTATTGTAATTGAATAAATCAATATTTGGAAGCTCATAGTAGGCACTATAATGGGATGATACATTAATTTAAGGAGTCTTTTTTTAGGTGATGAAGTGGTATCACTCTTCAAATCTATGGGGTTACCCCTATGTGGTGTAAATCTAATACCTTGATTCCCCACATGTGTAGCATACATAATAAGTTCAATAATACCCTGTGTGTTTGGTCCCAATCAATTTCCTTGATTGTATAAATGTTTCATGATTCTATTTGGTATGGGGTACTTATCACTTTGAAAGTAACAAAAAAAATCATCACCATACAACCAACCTCCCTTGACATCGATGGATTGATCATGAATTGTGATGTATTAGGTATAAATAGAAGTGGCTCCTATAGAGTTGATTTGGATTTATTTTGCCAAATCATGTTGGGCCTATTGGGAACTTTAGAGGATTTAGGATGGCCATTGGAATTAAGATACTTAGGTAATTTTTATATGTAGAATGCATCATTAATGTTATATGTGGAAATAGCATTGTATTCAATAGTGACATGGGTGGACATGGTGATAGGAAATGGATCAAAAAAATTAGAATCAAGGTCACTATGGTCAATATAATTAGACTTGGGAGGTTCAAAAACCACCATCTTAACTTTCTTACCTACCAATTAAATGTTAGGATAACACATGTAGTTTTTGTAAAACTTTTATATGTTTACAATATTGTATGGTTGTAATTTACCATAGATAGTGGCCTCTAGACCAGAATGGGGGAACTTGATGTATTGATGTAGGGTGGAGGGGACTACTCATACTTCATGGATCTAAGGATGACCAAGAATTATATTACAATGTATATTTATATCAATGACATTCCTAATAATGATAGGTAAAAAATGTTCACTATATATTCTCTCTTAGCATTATCAGAAGCCTTAATGGTGATGGTAAATATCTACATATCTACTGTTGTATACCCCCAATATTTGGACTAGTTTTAATGATGTTATGATCAATATGGAACCATTGTATATAAAAACCCATTTGATTTTATGATGTTGAATAATAACTTTAATGTGTAAAGGATTGTTATATAGGGGACCAAGGGATGACATATCTCACTTATCAAATGTAAGTTATTATCCTAGGGACATATGTCCCACAAGTGATTAGAATTGATTAGACATAATGTAATTAGGCACAGTGGATTATTAAAGGAAATAATTTAATGTGGTCATGTGAACTTCAAATGTATGCAAGAGATCTAAAATAAAAATATGTGTAGATATTTTTCTTAATTGGTCACTAATACTATATGGTTTATTAACAATGAGAGGACAATGTTTGGTATTATCCAATATAGGTTTTTGTTTAGAATTAGTTTTGGAAGGTACAAGGTTCATATTAGAATCAATATTGGAATAAGATAAATGGTCATGGTGGATAACTTTCAACCATCTAGTTATATTTGCATAATTTTTAGTTAGGAGGGAGTTACTATAATTAGAAGAATGAGGAGGAGGTCCAAGAATGGTAACTCACTAAAACTGAGGTATAAGAAAAGTTTTATAACCTAGTGTAGAATGACCTAATTAAGGGGGAAATGATCCTAAAATAGAGGGACCAAAATTTTAGGTAAAATTAGATGGCACACAAGACTTGATCTTAATGGTAGCAACATGATTACTATTAATATGTCCTATGATATTATTGTAATAATATGGCATAGTACAATACTTAATTTGATTGGTTTGGGTGTCATGATATTAATTTTGATTATTTTTATGGATTTCATTTTGATTTATATTAGGGACTTGTGCCTATTGTTGATTATGTCATTGGCCTTGGTTTTGATTCTTCCAATATTGTTTATTGTTATTCTTTTAAAGAATAAATTTTAGTGATGAATATTTGTTAATTCATAAATATTCCAATTTTTGGATTTTTGTTTTGGCATTTTTTTAGGGTTGGAAGATGGGATTAGATCACCAAAATTTTAGGGATATAAATTATTGTAGGGGTTGGCTCACAAACCCTTTATAATAATATATAAGATTGTACTTTAATTCACCACATATATATATATATATATATATATATATATATATATATATATATATATATAAAATAAATTCCCTTAATATCAAACAAGCCAACAAGCAGACCAGAACTAGAGGACCATAAAACTAAAAAATAGTGTTGAATGGAGGAATCAAATGATAGCGTTGATTGACAATATCTTTAAAATTTTGATAGTGTTAAATGGTAATACCAAATGATAGTGTTGAATGGAAGTATCAAATGATAGAGCTAAAAAACAAAATATTCTACCACCAAACATCATATTTGATCTATATCATCTATTCTTTGATTAAAAAATAAACCTAGATGATAGAACTGGAGTGTTTCATCCTTTACCATCACAACATCTGGTGGGAATGATAAAAAGATAGGCCAATTATTAAGAAAATCATACATAATATCTTATTTTAAATAGCCAACCAAAAAACCCACACAATCACAATGCACTAAAAATATATGTATTTATTGTTTTTTTAATTTTATCATAAATTTGACTTTAAATTTTCAATAACACTAAACTAATTTTACATGTAGAAATATCCACTGATATCTCACTATAAAGAATAAATTAGAATAAAATATCACCCCATAAATATTTTTTTATGATGACATGCCACCACTCAAATATGTTCCTTTGGTTTTTGATGATAATGATAATGACACTCAAGTGGAAGAATAGATTGTTGGTTCTTGTCAAACACAAAATTCAGCTAAAACCTCCATTCAAAAATCTTCATGAATGAAGAGAAGTAGATGGAAAATTGAAAGGTCCTTTAAGGTGGATTGGGAAACAAAATTTACCTTTATAGAACATATAGATCATGAAAATTTTGATGATACTCCAATAAAATGTAGATGTACAATATGTAGCTAGAAACTAGGAAAGGAACATAGAATTCAACTAAAATTAGACACAATTGATAAACATTATGGAAAAGTCTATGCAACAGTAAAGTACTTAGATGGAATGATAACAAGAACACATAGGTGGAAACATTTAGAAGAATGAATGCATGTAATAGATGCACATGCGTATGAAAATGATAAGAAATGCCAAAAACATCTTGCTGAGAAAGGGGGAAAATTGAAGCAAATTTTAGAAAAGTCATGCAATCCCATCTAAAGCCAAAATATATACAATTGTCTATTATATACAACATTATATAAAAAAGTATACATATTTTTAAAGTTTTAGATTATAAGATTTTGTTTCAACATATTGGATTTCTAGATATTCCATAATCACATTGATAAGATATTATTGCTTGGGAAATGGCAAAATGTTTAGCATTGGTTGAGAAGGAAGATTTGAAACAAAATTTTCAAAATTCACTACTCATTTCACTATCCATTGATGAAGTCACAATAATTTACAACACAACTTGGGTTTGCATGCATGTTTATGCTTTTGATAACTATTCAAGGCAACCTCATCTACTAGCAGTTTATAAAATGGTGGAAAATTACAATGCAAAAAATCTTCATAAATTGGTTTTATCAAATTTGAAAGATAAAGATGGGATGGATGATTATGAAATAGCTAAAAATTTGGTGTGTGTTGAGGTTGATGGTGCATCGGTTATGCAAGGGCATATTTTTTTTTGTATTTGTATCCAAACAATAGTTACCCCATATATGATTCCAACTCATTACATGGATCATAGGATGAATCTTTCTTGTCAAGATCTTGCTCCACCAATTAGAGCACATATGATTACTTCTTGTATTAGAAACTAAACACAGAATTTAACTAGAATGATAAGTAACTAGAAATATGAAACAACACAGGAATATGAGAGACAATACACAATTGTATTACTAATCACTCAGAAGAAAATACAATAAAGAAGATGCCACTTCTTCTTCTACCTCAAAGGATGGCCACACCTCAAGACCTTCTTCCCTCTCTCTCTCAGGGTCCCAACAATCAACTCCAATACAGAATTGATGTTCACCTCCACCAGTCAGTAACACGTTGCCAGTACACCAAGTACACAACCATACTCCAAGTAGATCTCCCGCTCTCTCTTGTTACCTACAAATCACCAGACCTTACTCACCAATGTAGATCTCCAAAAGAAGCCATGCTCACCTACTGACCAAGATCATACATATACAAAGAACCCTTCTGATTCTCCAAACCAACACCCACACTTGGTACTGTGGCACTAAGAGGAACACACCATTGCTCTCCTCTCTCAGAAGGAGCTTATATATTGCTCTCTTACTCTCTAGCACAAGTTTACAATACAAATTAAATAGATCTCATGCAAATAATAATTAGACACCTAATTACAATAATTAGATCTATAGCTTCTAGTCTAAAATTGGCTCTTGACATGCAAACACTTGGTTCGTTAGCTAACTACCCATAACACATGCAGCTTAAACCACATAGGTGACCGACGTTGGTCCCTATCTACCTGGGGGGTGCCAACACTGGCCGACTTCTAACTGATGTTAGTTGCCTTCTGTCTCTTCCCTACCGACATCAGTTGGCCTGACCGATGCTAGTGTCTGTAACACTTAGCAACCTCCTTAACTCCTCTTATTTGCATCTTGGTGAAGCTTTTATCTCCACAACCTAACAATCTCCCACTTGGAGATAACTAGTTGCATTGGTACCTGTACCTATACCTGTATACTATCTAATTTATTCCCTGGCTTGTATCCCTCTTCAAGCTCAACCCTGAAGACCAACCACCACACAACCTATGATGCTACACCTGTCATCCAAGTAACCTACCACATCCAAACCTACAACTCCATGTAGTGAAGACCTTGACCCTGCATAACAAGAATCCCTACTGCTAGTCCCTAAGAATCCACTGAACTGCCCTTCAGTACTCCTTCCCTGAATTGGCTCCATACTTTCTGACAACTCCCACTACTTGGGAAAACTCAAGTCTACACTAGACCTCATGTGATTTTGAACTCTATTCTAAGCTCAACTTAAACTATCCAACCCTTGGTGTGCTTACCGATTCTGCATCCTGCATCTTGAACCCCACCAACACCGTCTTCACATCAGCTCCCACTGGAGACAAAATCTCCATGTCTCTTATGCCAAAGAATTTTGTTGCTCCAAATTCTTCATGACATGCCACTAAACGAACCTTACCCTTAGCTCAACAAAAACCCTATATGTACAAACCTACTAGCAAATCACCCACATACAGTAACTGGATAATGTCGCGACTCATCATCCACCTAGTAAGACAAACACAATAGTTACACTGACATTGACTGAATCTCTGCTTTGTCATCTACCTATCAAAACCTATACCACTATCTTGCAGCTTCCTCAAGACCATATACCTTAGCCTTTCATCTCACGTATCCATCCACTCTCTTCTTCAACTTGGGAATCCATCTGTCTTTTAGTACTTTCTTCCAGCTAACAACTCCACCAACAAATACCTATTTGGTTCTTCTCCAAGGACTCACACTCCTCATCCATGCCAAGCTCCCACTGTTTCTATATTCCACCTGCATTGTGTCTTCACATCTTCCTAGTTCTTGACCATCAATAAGCAATATAAAGAAGGTGAACAATGAGTATGAGGTTCACATACCCTTCTAGTCCTCCGTGTGAGCATTTGAGACCTTTTGATAGCGTACTGTCTACCCACCATCTGTTCCAGTGACCGATCTCAGCCATCTCCCAGTCTGCAACTGACTGATGTCAGTTCCCTGCACTAACCCTGACTATAGACATCATTTATCTGGCCAACACTAGTATCCTTTTTATCGACATCAATTCCTTCCTGATCGACGTTGGTCTTCCTGTTGCTGACATCGGTTATTGTCTGACCGATGCCAGTACCTGTGTTCACCTGTGAGTGATAAATTTTTACCCATGAGCTCTCCATGGATCAAAACCCTATTCAAATCAACACAGTCTTGCTCAGAATAATTTAGTCCACTCCGTTGATCTCTGTCTGTCATATCCTCCATGAACACCAAGGCTTTCTAGTTCTTAAGTTTGTCAAAAACATCTATCTTTTACTTAAGAACATGCATTCCCCTCCTACATATGTGACCAAGCCTACAAAGCCACATCTCTGCAACAGAAGGTGAATCAATAATATAAGTAGATAGATAAAGGATACCTACTTTCTTACCACCATCTAATTCAAGTGCATCCATTGTGAGAGTTACTGTGCATCTCCCATCACCCAACTTTCCTAAAGAAATTAGACCCATCTCTAAGACTGGTACCTACATGACCTCCTTCAACACCTGTGTGTTATTCATCTATAATTTCATCTTCACTTCCCCTTTGTCAATAATCTGACAAGGCTCACCAACCCCTAAATAAATCTCTCCAAAGTCTCCAAAGACATACCCATGAAAAGATGCTCTATTTTGGGCTGCATGGAAAGAGGTAAAAGAATCTGTAAACAAAGATTTTACTTTAACTAGAGCAACCTGTGCAACATCACCTACAACATCTGCTTCTACACGTTGATCTTCTATCGACCAACAATCTCCTTTTCCTTGCTCTTTCTTTCCATCAATCAGACCATTTGTGCTATTCAATTTCTCCATTCGTAGCTTACTTTCTTCTGCCATTGCTATACTCCCACTCAATCTGAAACCCCTGAGAGTGACCTATAATCAAAAACACTACCAAATATGAAACCACCTATTAGTCAACCGAACCAAAAGCTCTGATACCACTTGTCAGGATCTTGCTCCACCAATTAGAGCACATATGATTACTTCTTGTATTAGCAACTAAACACAGAATTTAACCAAAATGATAAGTAACTAGAAATATGAAACAACACAGGAATATGAGAGATAATACACAATTGTATTAATAATCACTCAGAAGAAAATACAATAAAGAAGATGCCACTTCTTCTTCCACCTAAAAGGCTCGCCACACCTCAAGACCTTCTTCCCTCTCTCTCTCTTGGTCCCAACAATCAACTCCAATACAAAATTGATGTTCACCTCCACCAGTCAGTAACATGCTACAATTACACCAAGTACACAACCATACTCCAAGTAGATCTCCTGCTCTCTGTTGCTACCTACAAATCACTAGACCTTACTCACCAATGTAGATCTCCAAAAGAAGCCATGCTCACCTACTGACCAAGATCATACATATACGAAGAACCCTTTTGATTCTCCAAACCAGCACCCACACTTGGTACTGTGGCACTATGAAGAACACACCATTTCTCTCCTCTCTCAGAAGGAGCTTATATATTTCTCTCTTACTCTCTAGCACAAGTTTACAATACAACCAATGAGTCTCTTAAATAGATCTCATGCAAACAATAATTAGACACCTAATTACAATAATTATATCTGCAACTTCTAGTTTAAAATTGGCTCTTGACATGCAAACACTTGGTTTGTTAGGTAACTTCCTGTAACACACGCAGCTTGAACCACACAGGTGACCAACGTCGGTCCCTATCTGCCTAGGGGGTGTCGACGCCGGCCAACTTCTGACTGATGTTAGTTGCCTTCTATCTCTTCCCTACTGACATTGGTTGGCCTGACTGATGCCAATGTCTGTAACACTCAACAGACACTCTGCAACCTCCTTAACTCCTCCTATTTGCATCTTGGTGAAGCTTTTAGCTCCACAACCTAACATTTCTTACAAAATGGTTAGCTAATTTTCTAATGTGGCAAAAGTGGAGGAGCTTATTCATGACCTATATTCTTAAAAATTTTCAATAGGAGTGACTGATGGTAAGAAATTATTGAAAGATGTTTATACAAGATGTATTCATATGTATGAACTTGCATGTTGAATTTTTGAAGATTATCCATCATTAGTAGGTTTTATGTATAAATATCATAGAGAAATAGATAAGGCAAAAGATTTGTTGTACCATTTAATAGATTTAGAAATAATGCTAACATTATGTGGAATTATTCCAATGCTAAAGGAAATGAATTTTTTAATGAAACATGCTTATGATATATCCATTTATATTGTTGACTTCATATAACTGAGAAAAAGAGTATTTCAATCTCTAGATATACTATACACTTCGAATGCAAATTTTCAAGGCCCTATTTTTAGTAATTGTAAATTTTTGATAGATTTAAGGAACCTTGAGAGTTATTTGAAGTTGAATATCAATGGTCATGTTTATATCATTGTTAATGGAAAGGAGATACAAATGTGCACTTTCTAAAAAAGCCCTGGTCTTATGGGAGATGAATCCAAAGAACTGCCTATAACACGTATTTTATACGACACTATTCTATCTAAAACCTAGATTAAACTAAGTATAGTTTTCTAAAACTTATATTTAAGGTTAATATATCATTTTAAAAGAGATGATTTGTTAGAGGCCATGACATTTGTGAATCCCATTTTATGGAATAGTAATAACAACCAAAAGATGATTAGCAATTTATTTCACAAATACATGGGTTGTCTTCTAAAGAATTTTAGTAAATCTATAGAGGTGAATGGATTAGAAATAAAATGTATTTTTGGAAAGGATTTACTGACATCCTATCAACTCATTTTGTAATTACAATGTTTGAACAATATCATCTTCTAAGCGAACCAACAGAAAATGAGGCAATTACACAGCTATAGGAAAAAAAGTATCCTAGTAGTATACTATAAGAAAGTCTAAGTGAATATCTATGATTATATGATCTTTGTCAAGTAATGATTCTGGGCTCAGTGGAAGATGAAAGAGTATTAAGTTCATTATTTTTCATAAATTCAAAAGCTTGAAATAGATTAGATAAAAATTTAGAAACCCATTTGAGATTATATATTTTACGTTGTGTTGCAGACATATTTTCTTATGAAAGAGCTATGGAAAAAATGAGTTATCTAACTAAAATAAGAGGCATCAAAAATACAATGACAAATAAAGAAGATGTGAATAATGATACTAACTATGGTACTAACATGGTAGATGCAAATGTCACTAACGATGATTAGGTTTGTGTAGGATTGTTTCAACTACTAGAATATTAATTTCTAGTTTTTAAATTCCAATTTCATATAATTTTTTTCTATTTACTATTATTTAATGTATTCATGTTTTACTTTATCAAATTATATGTAATTAATTTTCACATGTTTATCATAATATGCAATTATTATTATACATTTTTTGAAATTCATTTCCTTGTTTCTTGCCAAGTGATAAATGTAATAGATTAATATATTGTGATTATGTTAGGGGGAACACTATAGGTTAATATAACATATAATAGAGGACTTAATTCTTTTATTTCAACTCAATATCATTATCTATGTCTTTGATACATATTTTTTATAGATCTATTTTTTCTACATATGTGATGTATTTATTGTGCCTTCATAATACCTGATATATTCCTTTATATAGTGATTAATTTATTTATTTTCACTTATTTGACAAGGATTTTATCATAATTGATATGTCTAAAATGTGTTTTATGTTCTTATTATGTGTTTTTTGTGGATTGGTTGCACTCTTTTATGTGCCTTCTATGTGCTTGACTCTAGCATCTAAAGTGTTAGCAATGTGTTTTGTTATATAATTGATATTGGTATTGTTATGATTTAATTGTTCATGAATGTATTAAGAGTATCTTATCTTAATATCACATATTATAAGTTAATGAACTTGTACCTTATCTCATACATGATGTGTTTAATCCATTTATATTGAGATGTGAGTTTAAAAAGTGCATCATAAATATCAAAAGGGGACCTAACACCACACAACATCATAAGATTCAAATTGAAATTCATGATCAAGCCTAAAAAAAAATCTATCAAACAAAAAAATTGAAATCTATTTGTCTCATCCAATAATTAAAATCAAATAAATTGATCTACGTAAATCCAAACTTTAAAGTGTCATTCAAAATATATATTTTAAAACGAAACATTGTTTATAAATATTATAGAACAAATTTTTAACTACTAAACTACTTTCTCTACCACTTTCTAAGCTACTTTCTCAATCATGTTCTCAACTAATTTATCAACCACAAAATATTTTGTGCCACTATTTTCCTTCAATGCCCCTACCTTTTCCATATCCTTAGTTGTATAATTAATATGACCAATATTTTCCCTTCTTTTCTAGCATATCCTATACAAAGTAGACTTAGATCAACAATTGTCTTCTTCTTAAATAAGGCATTGGGATCCTATCCTTTCTTCTTAATATTTTTTTAGAGTGTGTTATTATGTTTATTCAATATAAAAATCTTATTATTTAATCTAATGGTAGATAACAAACTTTTTTGTGCATTTTTCAGATGCACATTGAGGACCTCAGCTTATTTTTTCAAGTTATCATATTTTGCCTACAATTTAAAATGAAATGTAATTAGATGTGAAAAAATAAGTATGACATGAAATTAGATTAAAATTAAGATACATCATCAAATATGTTTCCTTCTCCAAATTCATAATGACAACAAGGTTGGAATATTATCCTAATTATTAAAATATTCTTGGGCTTCTATATTCAAATTAGACAACTTGTTAATCATAATAGTTAGCATATTATCATGGTAACTATTAGCAATAGTAACTGACCTATATTCAGCTTTGGAAAATAAATAATCAATCTTTATGGGTTCATGTTGCACCAATGTAAACAAATTTTCTCTTTGGGAGTGGTTGTGATAATGGGTGTTTATTTCTTTTATCAATTCCTTCACCTGAAACTCCCACTCATGTAAAAATTCTAATTCATAAATTAATTCCTCTTGAAGATTAGTAGTAATACTATTGAATACCAAATTTTTTAGTGGATAATATGTAATTTCATCATTAGATAGGACAACATTATCTATTAGGGTGGGGTTATGGGGTGAAGGTTCCTCCTGAGTAGTCACATAAACATCTGCTAATGCTCTCTACATAAAATCATGTGGATTGAAATTATCTCAAATAACACTACAAATTTAAATCCCTAGATATTACTCATCAAGTTCAATATCCTACAAAGAAGTCAATCCATGTGCACTTGATACACCTCTGATGGAGAAAGTGGGGAATTGGGAACATGATAATTGTAATGTTCCTCTACTAGTTGTTAGCAGTTGTTGTAATGGAAGAGTCTTCCCCCTTGATTGAACTAATTTTTTGGGGTATAGGTGGTGGAATAATATTCCTTAGAGATTGAAGATGCCATACAGAATGTAAATTATTTTAGAAAAATAAATATTTAAAAAAAAAAGTTATATGATAATTTGAAATTAAAGGTTTAGTACTTATATTTGGAGACAATGTCTCTCCAATATACACATAATATTTCAAGTGATATGGATGTTTTGAATTGGTACATTATGAAAACTTTTATTCAAAAAACTATAATCAAAAACAAAAAAAATATGTAATATAAAATAGCTTCCATAGAGGGTGAATAAGACACAATAAATGTTGTGGTTTGTTACAGTTTTGGTTGTTCCATGACTTAAATTACTATCGATTCAACTAAAACAATAAAATAAATAGCTAAAATAATACACTTAAAATTTATAATATCATTTGAAAATTTTAAATAGAAAACCTATAGGTGAAGATGATGCCAAAGAGACTCTTGCATGTTTCAAAATCTAAAATTATTTCAAGGATGATTCTATAGACTCTAAATCTACAAATCCTTAAAATCCACAATATTCTTTGGAGGTAGATTATTTTCATAAGGAATTAAATATTGTCTTTAAAAAATAAATTTCAAATATTTATTAATCCTTACCTTGTTAACCGTTTAACAAATAAACAAATATTAAACCTTAGTTCAACAAATAAACAAATATACTAACCTCATGTTACTCTAGAGGTGAAGCATTTATGCTCATATTTGGATGAAGCTTAAATGGAATCAACACTTTTTTGAGGTCATATAAGGACTTATAGTATAATTCCATATTCAAATTTGAATAATAAATAGTGGAATTTAGATAGGTACAAGCACAATTTAATTCAAGCCTTATCCTAGTGGAAATAAAAGAGCACCAGTCATATCTCAAATTAATAAGAGTACAAACAATGTAAACTAGTGCCTAATAGGGATCATCTAATGGTCTTCTCTATAATACTATTATCACTTATAAAAATTGAACCATTACTTTAAAAAAAGGGTTAATAACATCTTTCACGTGTAGGCACCTCTTCTAACTCTATAAAACAAAACAAAAAATGAGGAATGTACATCTCAAAAGTAAAATTTTGGATATAAAAACAATTTTATAATTACATACCAATTTGACTAATGTGCAAGCCAAAAATTGAATCCAAATACTTCTTGTCATCATATGTCAACATTGCTTTCAAACTCATTGGGTTTTAATTGTGAAATAAAAGGCCTATCAAGTTGTGAATCTTTTCTGGTGAGGTACCAAAGCAAATCACTCTAGAGTTCATGTTCATGTTGAATATGTTCTCATTATGTTCATAGGAATACATGATCACTTTTAGTAACCCAATGCCTATTTTATACTAGGGCCTGTACAATAGGCCACTAAATATGCATTGTAAAATATAATCATTATACACATTTGGATGCTCTACTAAACTCAACATTTCTGGGCATAGTAGGTTCTTGAAAACAAATTTTATTTCCATGGCTATGGAATTGTTATAGTTGGGGGTAAAGGGGGATGATACATATCTACTAAATTTTTTTAAAATGAGGGTAGAGGGATAATATTTATAAGATAATTGGGGGTCGATTGGGAAACTAGATAATATACTAGCCACATAGGTCACCCAAAACATGGCTCAACATCATCATTTGGCATTACCCACTCATAAAGCCATCTGACACAACCATTTAATGATGAACATCAAGTGTACATTGGTCATCATGCACCATTAAACTAAGTCATTCATCTCCATTAGATGGTAAAACCATCTGACATAGCCAAATGGCAAAGTTGTTTAGCATATCCATTCAGCACAATCATTTGGCATAGTCATTCAACATATCCATCTGACATAGGCATTTGGATGCTAGCATATTATTTCAATCAAATGATTTAATGTCTATCTTATAATACAACCAAATGGTTATATAGAAAAAATAAGAATTTTTTTCTCTCCTTCAGAATCATCATAGATTCACCATTGCTCATTGATGATTCACCACACTTATGAAGCAAATTTCCTTAGATTCACCAAATATTTCCAATAGGTTTTCCAGTAGGGCCTCTTAAAATTAACCCTAATGTTCACCCTCTTATCTTGCATTTAAAGTTCCATGAACATGATTTTAGATCTATAAAACATCAATTAAAATTTATATCATCAAACATATACCTAATATCAGCTACTTTGAGGCCTCCCATAATGTTCTACATGGCTCTTGAGGATGACTTAGTTCAAATTTGTAGGTGTAAGCTCCATTAGTGATTGAGAATATACTAAGAGAGAGAGATATATTACTCAATTACTTCATTATCCATGTTATAAACCTCCTATTAAAACAAGGTTTGTTAACTTACATGAAAACTCAATGGATTGGCATTCTCAAGACAATCTCCATGATAGCCCAACTAGGCTTCTCAATAAGGCCTACCTAAAATTTATGAGTTATAAATACTTAATGAATAGACTTACAAGGTTTAAAACAAATTTATTAAATTTATAAAAAAAATAACACTTACACATAATTTTTCAAGGCATTTGGACCAATATAACTTGAGTTCTCACACTTTTAGCTTTCCTGAGAACTAATTTTCAACACTTTTGCATGTACATGTATGTAATTTTAAATTTTATCTCTCCTCAAATAATATAAAAACATTAGACCATAATAAAAATTTATTAAATATTTCTCCTCACTTTTATGTCAAATTTCAAGGGTTTTGGATCAATAGAACTCAAACTATGCTTCTTTTTGTGCACCTAAGATGTCTCAAGGCAACAAACATGCCTTGTTAGTAAATTATTTATATTTTGAGATCTACATGGTCTCAAGAGATCACTATTTTTATAAAAAATAATTTATTTATACCCTATAAATTTTGAACTCGTTTAAACTAAATGTTTAATTACAAAAACACTCTAAAATTGCATTTTTACATCTATAGGCCTGTAGGTGCTCATTACTCATGCATAGTGAATCATCTAGGTCTATTTTTCAGGTATAAAACCTTTGTTGATTATTTTAACTTGGTTAAAAGTTTATTTAAATCCTTAATATGGAATAAATATCATTTTTTCATACTTTATAAATCATTGAAACACTTTAAAAGTTCAAATTTGTAATGTTCATGCTCTTTAGATAGGGTTTTGAAGGGTTTTAGAGAAATCTGGCTTCTTAACAATTGTTCATAAAGATCCAACCTTTTTGTTAAGACTAAACACCATTATATTAGATTAAACCACCCTATTAAACCCTCCTATCAACCATTATGATCCATGTAAACTCTCCAACAATATATCACATTGGATTTGAGGTAATTTTAAGCTTGAAAATCAATTTTGAGAGAGATATGAGTTATCTTAGCATATGTCAAGCATAGTTTGAGTCCCTAACAGTTGGATAATATCTAATAAATATATATGAATCTGATAAATATGTGTATCATCCTTTCTCCACCTATAAACTAATAAAATCTAACCTTTTACCTTTGAAAATGTATGAAAACTACCCATACATCCTTACATATGCATTGAAGTACCAAAAGATCTTCAAAATTATTGTATATGCATGCATGACATCTCCAAATCATTGATTAAATTAATTTAAATTTTTCTTCACCTCCACACATGCATCATTATTCATTAACTTCCAATTTACCCTTTGACATTCTTTACCCATGCCTTAGCATGCTTATGAGGCTTGAGATGGGTAACCAAGAAGTGGTTGTGAAGATCAAAACTCAAATAAAACTCTATATAGATTACATTAAAGGGATATATTAAAATAAAATAAACCTTAATATTGTTAAAAATACTTTAAATTTTGTAAAATAATCTTAAAACATACTAAGAGGGCACAATAAATGTTTAACTTTTGCAATTAGCCTCCCAGACAAAGGGAAAATCTCAATATCACCTACATGTGAATTTACTAGGCATATTGACACTAATTAAAGGATGAAAATAACTTGAAAGGCCTTATGAAATTAAACATACTCAATGATGGAAATAATGGTGACTATAAATGTCAACATTATTGGTGACCTCTATAATTTTGCTTGCCTGTTAAGTAAAAGACTAGTTACCTTATGAAGTCTATTGGGCATAGAGTCAATAAAATCATCACAAAATCTTATATAAACATTATAAACACTATTTTACCTTCCTTAAGCAAAAATTAAAATGAATAATTCATCCTCAAAATAAAAATACATTTGCAATAGAACTTAGGGGATTGAAAACTACTACAACTACCAACTAAACATGTGAATAACAAAAATTGGAAGAAAATGAAATCAAACACTACTATGTACAATATGATATCCTATTCTCACTTAGTCTAGATCAAATAAAAAAATACTAGATCAAAAGATAAATTTGACCCACTATTTGTAAAATGACCAAGTTTTATAATGAAAACCTAAAATCACTTAGTCAAATCAACTCAAAAGAAATAAAAGAGACCAAATAGAGATTAATTCAACAAAAATGGTCCTATTTGATCAAAATTTGAATCCAATTTAATTTAACATTCCAAAAAGAGATTAAGTTTTTAAAATTAAAATAATGTAAACACTCAACCAATCAACCTATAAGGAAACAATAATAGACCAAATTACACGAGGAAAAGATGTGAGAACTCTTAAATAGTCAGATAACATACATAAATATAAGGCACAATTGTCTACAAATGAAAATTTTGTTATATTTCAAAATGTGTCTCAAGATATACCAAGACTTAATAGATTCATGAAGATTCAAATATTTGTATCAATGATGCCTTATATGAAATAATACTTAGACCAAACACATAAGATAGAAATATGTGTTCTAGACTTGGTAAGAATAACCAAGCAAGCTTAATTAGGGTATTATAACATATCCCAAAGACTCCTTCCAATCATATCAAAAAAAATAGTTGGCCTAAAGTAAAGACTTGATTGAATCAAAAGACCAAACTCCAAAGCAAAAATAACTTCCATGATTTTAAAGATAAAATTAGGGCATTTTGTGCAATCAAAAACACAAAACAATGTATCAATGCATCTAAGATAGGTATAAAAAAATTATTAAACGGCATAATAAATAAAAAATTGGAAGATTGTTACTAATAAATATTTATCAAATATGAAAATTTTAGGACAACAATTAGAAAAAACAAGAAGAATCATAGATTCCCTAGCAACATCTATGGTTAGATTTTTTCAAAATTTAATTAGTATACAAGTTCACCAATATGTTTTATAAAATTTTATAATTAAGAGAGTTATAATCATAATTAGACAAATTATTTTTTAAAATTATAATGGTACAAATATGTAGTAACTAAAACATTCTAATTTGGAACTTTTCAATATTTGGAAAAAACATAAAAGGGGAAAGTCAAAGAAGGAAATAACTTAATAGGAAAATAAGAATGAATGAATAAGACTGAGAATATAGATCTAAGTGTGTGATTTTGTGAGATGATTTTGAATAGATAACAGGGTTTTGTTGTATCTCTATATGAGGCCATGATAATTAAACCTAGCTACATCATACTATTGTCTATAAAGATCACTAATGTTTTGTTAGATTTCTATCTTTGTATGAAAATTGACCCATGTGATATGACTTATAAGATTTGATTTTTTGATATATGTTTATTAATCCTCTATATAAGCCTTTATGTACCTTCTTCTTCACTTGTAACCCTAGCTCAATATACCATGAATGATAAAAAAATAGAAAAAGGATCCATAAGTTGAAGTTGTGTTAGACCTCAACACCCCTTATGTTAAGCATTATTGACATACCAATACTCTAAATAGGTATTAAAATCTATTTAGTTATCCCATGCTATGGTCGTGTGTGTGAATTACTTGTGTAACTTTAGATTTTGGTGTAATCCTTGTGTGATTAATGCAATCATTCAATGACCTGTGACCTTAGGGGTGTATAGAGACTTAGCTTAGGGCTACTAATGCTATGTGGACTATGAATTTGGGAAAATATGCAATTTTATCTCAATTTCTAGTTATATAATGTAGTGATTTTTAATCATTTGAACCTTTTCTATCTAGTGGGTAAATTAATGGAAAATATGATTTTATAGTGATCATTTTTAAATACCTTCAAATGGAGCTCATGAAATATACAAGATGACCCATTGGTTAAATTTAAATTTGAGCAAGTCATCATTTGGTGAGAGGATGCACCGATATATTTTGATGATACCAGTAGCTAAGATAGTCCTAAAAGAGTGTCCTTATATAAGAATTAGACCCATCTAATTTGGAAATGTGTATCAATTTATGGATGAGCTTAGGATATATATGATTTGAAATAGGAAGATCATGTTTATAATTTTCTTAAGATTAAGGATCATCTAGATAGAAGTGAATGAAAGGTGTTCAAGGATAATTTAATTAGGCATGAACTAAGTATTTATAATGAGTGGTCATAAGTACCTAATTTTATCATTATATTTAAGTTTATATGTCAATGACATCTTGTCAAACAAAAATTGGTACAAATACAAGTTAAGTTCAAGATTTCACTAAAATCGAGAAAAATAACTACATAGACCATCTATTGATTGTATTGGCCTATTGTTTATTTTGTATACTACATAAAACATATGAAATAATTATAAAAATCATGTGTTTTTTCCTAATTCATTAAACATATAGATCTAGTGTATCCACCATGTGGTTTTCTATTCAATTTTATCATCAATTTGTTTAAACACATCAATGTATTTAATCTATTTTAGAACTAATTAATCAAAAAATAATAGATCTAAAACTTTTAAAATTGATATACATGAAATATACAGATATGGAAGTAAAGTAGAGAATTTATAGAATTATAAATTAGCTAAAAATATTAAATTAACCTATAAATATGCAAACCTTAATCAAACATATTTATGTTGATTGTGCAAGCTAGTTATGACTATAAACTATTAGGAAATACCTTCAAAAGTGTCATGTCTAAAAATAGGAATCTAAACTTTGATAAGACAAGGATGAATTAGTAGGACAAGGCCACATTGTGGCCTTGTCTATTGACTATAGTTATATCATGATTTGTTGTGAAAATAATTTTTTAATATGGGTTTGTGTACCTATTTGTTAGGATTTACTAATTTTTTGTGTGTGCCTATTTATCATGTAAAAGACCTATAAAATACAAAACCTAGCACTTAAATAATAAATAAAATATAGATTAAATTCAAAAGTGGGGAATGGGGTTATGTGAATGGTTGACTATCCTTAAAAAACCCTGCATAATTTGGGTTCTTTATACATAACCCAAAATGGTTTTAGGCCAATGTAGTTCTTCCTTCTAGAGTGAGTGTGTGATTCATGATTGTGTAATTATATGAATGTATCTAGAAGATTTATCAAAATTATTGACCATTGATTCTCTTGACCTGTAATAAATAAAATTCAAACTTATCACATGACTATTAAAATGCAACATAATTTAATTTGGAAAGAATAGTGCTCTTTTGTTTAAAGTGCATTAGAATTTCCAAGTGATTATATATGTATTTTAAAGAGCCTTAATTTTCTTATATATAGGAAAATTTTAAATATTTCCACTAACGAAACTTGTTAAATTATGAGAGGGGTTAAATGCAACATCTTGAATTATAAATTTTATCACTGGAGTGTAGGGGACATGATCTTAATGTGACCATATTGAACCTAGAATAGTCATGTCTTAAAAACACAAACTATTAGAAAAGGTCTAATAGGTAACTGTAAGCATATTATGAATGTCTAAATGATGTTCAAAGTATTTTCAAGACATTTTTTAGAGTAGTGAATTATCACATATACATTTCAAGTTAGTAGAATTGCAAATAGGCGAAGTTAAGGAAAGATGTAAAGTTTAAACATTTTCAAGAAATTAATGATTAAATTTTAGTGTCTACATTTACCCCCACTTTATTATAGTGATGAAACAAATTTTAATTACTAGATTAAAATAGATGTGAACTTAAGTGTGTATACACACTTTGTATTATGATGTGAATATTGATTTTGTAAGATGCCTTAATGAAAAACCTACAAAAATGCTAGTAAAATTTGTTATTTCCCATATTTGAAAAGTGAAAATATGAAACTTGAAATTTGACATTTGCAAAGAGAGAAAAGAAAGTATACAACTAAAATAGTATGTAATCTAATTTAATTATATCTTTAAAATGGATAAGTGCATGCCCCAATGTTGAATTATTTATAGAAATGTTGAACTTGTGGTGAATTGAGAGTGATCAAATCTCAATCTAAAAACATTTGAAATCTCTTGAGCTAGAAATATAGTATTCTCTAATTCTCATCTTACTATGTCGAGCACTATATAAAATAATTGAAGGGGTAGAACTACCAATTATGGCTTGATAAATATAAAAAGTATAACCATAGATGTTAAGTTTCATTAGATTCTAACATGTCCCAATTGTAACATGAAAAATAATCACACCACTATAGAATAATTTAGATTCTATGTAAAAAATTTACAACATTGAAACTTTTAAACTTGATAAATTTGAATTTTCCATGTATTAAATTGAACATGAATGAGTATCATGCCCCTTGTACTTTACTAAATTTATATTGAATGCCATTTTAATTTGTAATTATTTGTATACTATAGCTTTTAACTTTAAGAATGAGTGCACATTGATTTTACATGCCCCCATAATCTAAAAGTTTTAAATCATATTATAATTCTAAAAACTCTATGGTGCCATAAATCTAAAAGTTCCTCATGAGGACTTTGACTTCTCAATACAATCCCATTGTGATGCCCCCCTTTTGAGATGAGAGACGTAACATGTAATTCACTTATCTCAAAACAAATCATATGTGAAATATATAATCACATAATAATGTTTAAATAACTTGAATAATTTGTATTGCATTTCATCATACTATTGAATATAACACTGAATTATATATGAAACATACATTGAAGCACATAAGCATGATGTGAATGATATGCATCATGGAACTAAATTAAGAATATGATATATTATTAATTCATGGTATGAATCATGCCACCATATTAACAATTAATGAAGAAGTAAGTGATGTCATGCCATGTTACACAATTTACATAATATGTCACATTATTTTAAACTTTTAGGACTTAACCTGATAAAAATACTATGTTGTTAAAAGGCTAAGTATTATGCTAATATATAATAAAACTAGAAATGATTGACTAAAATGAACTTTCCAAAAATAGCAAGTTAGAAGATAAATAGTAATTATTTGGAAATTAAAAAAAAATCCAAATTGGGGACCTAAAACAAGGTGGAGAGATAGGTATACACCTTTCATTTATTGACTGTTGATGAAATCTAGTCTTGGACAGGTAATGATAATATCAGGATAATATCACCATGTAGTGATAATGTCTAATTATGGTGTTAGTCTACCTCTTACATGGGATATCTAAGACTTTTGGGTGAGTTATGGAGATCTTATGGGTGGATCTATGTCATTTGTGGGATCACTTGTGTCACTATTTTAACTGAATATCTTCCAAAACCCTAATGAATACTTGCACACATGAAATAATAACTAGATAAAATGTAAAAATATATGGAAATACTAGGTTATGAGATGTTACGATCACACAAAGTATAAACCTTGTTGTCTTGGCTACAACTTACATTAACCCTAATGCTAGGGGTCTCAGATCACATGTAGTTATCCCTTAGAGAATATGCATCATCAACTTACATAGTATGTTATAATGAATTTCACTTGGGCCCTTATTTGATAGATCATTTAATGTATAGATGTGATAGTTGAGTAGTATGTAGAGTATTGAGTTGTACTATTGATTGATTTTATGTAATTATGTGCCAAAATAGTAAGTGATAGATGTAAAATGCCTTGTGAGGATATTTATAAAAAAATAAATTTGGTTTGAATATAAGACCTTTTTTATGGGTTGACAATTTTTAAAAGAGGGATAAAAAAACATAAGAGACGACTCACAAAATGGTTAGGAATCAAACATAGGAGAAAAGTCCCATCAGGCACTAGAGCCATAATTAGACACTAGTTCCATGTGGTTCTACAATCTTGAAAGTGACAATAATATCCTAAGGCTTTAAGCGAAGCTAACACCAAGAAAGACATGTTAGATGTCCCTATGACTAGGAGAAGGTGAATTATGACTACTAGGGGTGTACAAATAAGTAAAATAAATCATAAAAAAGATAAAAAGACTTAAAATGACCATGTGAACAAAGAATATAATCATAACTAAGACCTCCATGTGAAATAGCAACAAAATACATAGTACTTGTGGTTTCTTAACTAAATTAGTGTGTTTACATTTACCCCCCTTTCATTATAGTAAATCAATGAAATGAAAGTACTAGAGTAAAATAAAAAGAGGAATGTACTCCTATACTTATGTGAATGTGTTAAAAACTTGTCCCACTTATTATAAAAAGAAGTGGATAGGAGCTAAAGTGAAATATGTGAAGAGGAAACCCATGGTGTGAATTCCTCTTATATTAAATCTGAATGATGAACTAAATTATGAGGAACAAAAATCCCTATTTTTGACATCACCTTGATAGTTGTACCGAATATGAGTATGTAAAATGAATATGTGAAGAAAAAAGGACTTATTCCCCCAACTCTAATATATGGATTTAATATAAGTGTGTAAACTAAATGTGTAAATAAACAAGGCTCACTTTCCTCCACTCTAATATCGAGACTAAATCTAAGTATGCAAATTGAATGTATGGAGAGACAAGGCTTGCTTTCCCCCACTTTAATATTTGGAATGAATCTGAGTATGTAGATTAAATATATGGAGAAATAAGGATCGCTTTCCACCACTCTACTATCTAGACTAAATTTGAGTATGTAAATTGGTTATGGTGGAATGTTATGGATAAATAACTATAGATGGTCTTATGACACAAACTAATGAAAACCTAGTGATGATATTAGTGACAATAATAGTGATGATACTAAGTGTAACCTAATAATCTAAAAATGGGGATCCAAGATGTGTGATTTTCATCATACCCCCTAATATTGATATCTAAGTAATGTAGCTATGTATCTGAATATCTAGATATCTAAATAAATTAGAATATTTGAGTTTAAACTATATATCTACATAATTGTATATGTGTATACTATATATCTATGTGAATATATGAATCTAAATACCTATATATCTAAGAACCAATGAATCTAAATATCCATATATTTGAAAATATGTGTAGACCTATGTGTTTGTATTACTAACTATCTATGTAGACTTGTGTGTTTGTATATCTAAATATATGTGTAGGCATGTATATCTATATATCCAAATATACTAGTATATCTGAATAGTTATATTTGAGTAGATCTATGTGTCTAAATCTATAAATGAGTAGACTATATATCTTCATAGACCTATGTATCTAAATTTATACGAACTTTTGTATGTCTAAAGCAATTTATGTGTATTTTTCCCCATTTGGTGAGATATATGAAACTATGGTGATGGTTTTTAACCAAAAGTGGTAATGATCAACTATAATGGTGTTAAATAGTAGGTGTGATGTATTAATTTTAAATAATGTATATATTTTAACAGAGTTGATAATTTAATGTGTAATTGGATAAATGATTTGTCTATATTGATTTGAATTATGGTAATATCATATTTGTCATTTTGTAGAGTTTAAAGTGATTAGAAGATTTATTTAATAAATATGGGGTGTGTCACATTGATCTCAATTCCCACATGCAAGAAATGGTTAGTAAATTAGGGCTATAATTCTCAATATACTAGGATGGCAAGGGATTGGTATTAATTAGTGAAATTGGTATGCAAGTTCAACCTTAATAATGTGGTATTTGATAAGTGGGACTTAAATAGGTCATTTTATTAGTTTGGAAACTTAATTGAAGCATTTGAGTTGAGAGTAATTATTTGTTTGCATTAAAGAAGTATGCCAAGGAAATGAGGAGCTAGTTTAACCTAGTATAAGGAGGTTGAGGCACAGATTCAAGTAGGGGAGGAGGTTATCCTAGTAAGGATCCCAAACTATTTCCTATTATTATTATTATTATTATTATTATTATTATTATTATTATTATTGAATTTTTTTATTTTTTTACTAATGATTTGATAATTTAGGGCCAATTTACAAAATTGGTGCTACTATCTTTGTTTGGGAACTATTATTCAGGACCTAGCACTAGTGTCTAAGATGTTGTGCTACTATCCAAAACTATTATCTTATATGAAACACTAGTGTCCAATAGGCCTGAGTTATAATTATATTTATTGTTAACTAGTTTCTAATGTCTATTGTTATCTGTTGGTTTTGATTTTACATTATTGATGCCTAATTTGGTTCTACTTTTCTAGGTTGATGCCTATATGATGGAATTTCTTACTAGATGAATAATGGAGAACCTATAAGTTTTACCCCTAGTATATGATAATATGGTTGTGCTTAAGAGAGAAGGTTTAAAACATGTCACATTCTTGGGGCCTATGACCTAGGATGAACATATGATGATTGAATTATGTGAGAGATGGGATGCAGATACATGTACTTTCTAGTATTTAACTAGGGAAATGATTATTACTTTAGAGGATGTGTACAAGATTTTTTGACTACCTATCTCTACATAGAGATCCATACTAAAGGAGGAGAAAGGTGTTTGGGGTATATGACTAGCTTCTAGGCATTTCTCTGCCATGGCTATAAGGAATCATCATATAGGGAAATAGAGTAATATATTATCAACACTGATTGTTACTACTAAGGTTCTATGATTGTAGATGTTTTTAATCATTTTTTAGCTTCATTTGTAGTTGTATAAAAATCCAGGTATCAATCTCATATAGGATACATGAGATAGTGTAGGATATAGAGGAGAATGGCACCATATATTAGTGGTACTAGATGATGTTATCCCACATATATAGGGACTTGTACCATTTCACATAGGAGATGAGTGGTGAAGGGATTAGATCATTAATGCTATTATATTGTTAGGAATATGAGCACATAATAATGAGCAAGTTAGTGTTTCCTATATAGGATGGCTGGGCTCATATGTAGTTATTTACAAAGAGGTGGGTATGGATGAGTCGTATGCCTAGGAGGAGCATGATTTAGTGTTGGTAGGTGTTGGATAGTTTTACATCTAAGTATATTATCTAGAGGCCCTCTAGGATTTATGAGGGAAGGCTTGAGGATGGTACCCAACTTAGATGGATTTAAGTAAGATTCTAGTTACATGAACATTGGGTCATTTTGTATGAGTGGTCTAATATGAGTGGGTTACATGATAATTCATCATAGTTCAAGATGTGTCCCTATCACTAATGGTGTATTTGAGGAGTTTTTTGTCTCATGTGAGGATATTTAGTAGTTTGATGCCATATATTACCATGTTATCTCTAGTTCCCTTGATAGAGTGGGATCATGATATCAATATAGCATATGTAGATGATATGGGAGTGCCTGATGCCTACATATCCAATTAGAGAGATTATAGATGGGAACCTTTAGTTTTGAGAGTTTGTATTATTTCAAAAGATGTACTAGAGTTGGGTCACCATAGGTAAATCGACATTAAGTTATTATAGTATGTTTGTATATTATATGTATAGTTAGTTATTTGTTTATCTGATTAGGCATCTAATGTATTTCATGGGTGTTTTTAGGCTCAAGTGATAATGAGTATTGAGAGACCACCATCGATTCGATGGTTCACATATTGATATAACATATTTCTGATGATGACATGGAGGATGGAGTGGTAGAGAGATCCAATGATATAGATGATATTCATGCTCATTATTTTGACCAAGATGTGATATCTAATACAACATATAGATGAGTGGATACAGATAAAGAAAAGACACAAATGGAATTGCATAAGTGGACCATGCCCATACCTAATGCTTTAGATGGATCCACTAGTCAAATGGTGGATGACTAAATACATCTTTAGTGAGAGCATCTAGAGTATATGTCTGAGCTGGGTATATATCATGAGAGAGAGAGAGAGATTAGAAGTATTAATTGATCTAGGTTATCAAGGGAATGTGGAGCCTATAATTTTGGCATGAATATGCTTGAGAGTGAGAGTTAGGGAGCTATTCTTGGTGACCATGTCCACATTATTGAGTGATGGACTATATTCATATTGAAACTATATTTTGAGTTTATGTGTGTGTGTGTGTGTGTGTGTGTGTGTGTGTGTGTGTGTGTGTGTGTGTGTGTGTGTGTGTGTGTGTGTGTGTGTGTGTGTGTGTGTTCATTATTTATATTTATATTGTGTCTATTGCTATCTGGATTGGGTTAAATTATATATGTTGATGTGTTTGATTAGTTTAATTATTTTAAATGATGATATTGAGATAATTTATTTGTCAAAATATAGTGAATTAATTTTTATCTAGTTATGAATGTTTAGGTATATGTGTAGCATACTAGGATTTACTATCTATTAGTATAGGTTTTATAGGCATTATGTAATATTTTTGCATGTAGATCATGTGACTATAATATTCCCTATTTGAACCTAGATGGCATGGAGACTAATGAACATACTAATTATGTTATGTCAGTGTAGAGGTAGACTCTAAAACTATAATTACATGTGATACACTAATGGTGGATAAATGTGTAGACTCTATAGCAAAGAGATTGATTAGTTGGTGTGCTAAAACTATACTATGACCTCTATGATCTCTATAAAATATCTTGATTGGTGTGAAAAATAGAGCTATGCTCTGATATTTTTAGCTATTTCCATATATTTTTATTGGTGTTCAAACTAATGTTGTGTTCTAATCTTTGTAATTATTTCTATATATATTTATTGGTGTTTATACTAATTCTATGCCCTTATCATTGTGGTTGTTTCCATAAATCTTGATTTGTGTATGAACTAAAGTTGTGTTCTGATCTCAATATTTATTTCCATATATTTATTGGTATTTGAAGAACTCAAGTTGTACTCTTAACTTTGTAGTTGTTTCTATATATCTTGGTATAACCACTTTATGTATATCTTATGTCTTCTCACTATAGGAGGAGCTTTGTGAAGTGTCTCTTTTCCCTTATTGAGTATATTTATCATTTGTTTATATTACATTGATTTTTGAATTGTAAGTGGAGTAGGCTCTTATACCATAAATTATTATCACTCTAAGGGGACTGCATCCAAATCTACCTATGAATGTGTAACCACTAGTACCAATTTTTCCTCTAATGCTATAGATATGTTATATAGATTTTGAAATGATTTTGATGTTTGATATAATAATTTTTACTTAAGAGGAAAAATTAAGCCTCTATAAAATATGTATTATACCTCTAAATACATCAGTTGAAAAATCAACCAATACAAACAAGATTTGAATATTAAAATGTATTTAGATGTTGGCTCTTCTCACCTTGGTGTAATGAAGGTAACCTCTCATGTGTGACTCGAGGTCCCTTATTTTGTATGTGTTACCTAAGAAAGACTCTTTATAACTCTTCATATGTGTGTAGTGATACACTAGTAATTTTATATTGCAACCAATTTAGTGCTTCCCCATCTAAGAAATTTTGAAATAATTGTAGTAGAGTCAACTTATTGGTGACACGTGCCATGGCTTTGTCATAGGCCTAAAGGTGAAAGCATGTATCTCCATGCCCATAAAATATAGGTAACAATGGTATGTGAATGTTGTGTAGCAACTTTGTAGTGGAGTTTATGCATGGAATAGGGTTTCCATGGATAACATTACCATTAACCTGAGATTGGTATGCTTTACTTTCCAAAGTGAGATGGTGTACTTGTGGTTGTAAATCACCCATAGCATGAATCAATGAAAATAACACTTGTGAAGATATAATATCATCATTAATGGGTTCATTGGTATCTCTTATATTTTTAAGTTTAAAATAAGTATCATATGCTATTTGGATAGAAGGTACTTTATTCTCAAGTAAATGTAAATTATGAACATAGTAATAATTGTGTGTGTGTGTGTGTGTGTGTGTGTGTGTGTGTGTGTGTGTGTGTGTGTGTGTGTGTGTGTGTGTGTGTGTGTGTGTGTGTTTACATGTTACCTAATATTTATTTGAACAAGATAAATAAGTGAAGTAGTAAAATAACTAGAAGGTGTAGACTCTATGTCCTATTTATCATAATCACAATAAGCATCACTATCCCATGGTTCATCAAATATTAGAGTTTAATTCACTTCTAGATTTAAGATTAGAAGAACTATCATCCACATGATCATTAAGAGAGAGAGTAGGATAATATTTTAACTTTTTACTATTATGTAATGTTTTATCATGTGTAAGTGTAATGCAATGAATTTTTTCACTAGCTATGTGTGGAATGAAAGAATGATTATCACTTTTAATTTTTGATTCAAGGTTATAAGAAGTAGCAATCATGTTTTCTTTTTCCTTATTATGACATAAAAAGAAGAGTTAGAGACATTTGCATTAGAAATTTATTGTAAAGAATCCTTGAATTAAGATTTGAATGTGAAGGAAGGTGATAAAATAATTTCATCTACCTTAGTTTGAGAATTTATAAGAGGTGTAATATCATTGGTAGATGATTTTTGAATGTATCTAAGAAAGGTAAAGAATATGCATTGTTATTATGCACTTTAATTGAATCATACAAAAGTGTTTTTCATGTATTATACATGTCTTCATTTAATTTGAATAATGAGGTAGCAAAAGTAGTTGAAAAGATAGGATCACACTAAAACAAAGCACTACCAATTATAGTTTTTTTGGAATTATATTTTTAGTTTGATTTTGAGGAGTAAGAGAAGAGTGAGATGAAATATAAGATGATGTATCTAATATATCCTCATTTTCATCATCATGCTTATAGTATTCCTCATATCCAATATTATAACAATAATCATCATCATTATTATAAATTATTTCATTATCATTCTCTAATGTAAAATATTGAAAATTTGTCCATTCATTGTTATAATTGTGAGAGAAACTCAAAAGTTCATCAATTGAGTGAGGGGTAGAAGACTTCTTAGATGCCATTTTAAACATGCCAAAGAAGATAATATAAACAAGGAATAAAAAAACACACACGAGGTAGAATGTAATCTAACATAAATATATGTGAAATTTGAGAAATTTTAAACAAAGTGTGTAATTGAAACTAGGATTGTAAGAGAAACCCTGATTGTTGGTATTTATATGTACAGGGACCTAGTATCTATATTTAGGGATTTGAATTAGCGTTATTATGTAAAAATTTAAAATATATTAAATAAATGAAACCTTAATGTTTCATTGATTAAATGAGCTAGACTATGCCAAAAAAACATAAAAATAGAATTTTGGTACCTTATTTAGTGCAAAAAAATTAGGAAAAGGTAAACCATAAGAAAAACTAGGGTTTTAAGAAATATTTTAAGTCAGGTTCACCAAATGTTTTAACCCTTTAGGACTTAAATTGATTTAAATCTTATGTTTTTAAAGGTTTGAGTATTATACTAATTTAGAATAAAATTGGAAATAATTGACTAAATTGATATTTCCCAAAATATCAAATGAAAAGAGAAAGAGTACTTATCTAGAAATAAAAAAACATTTCTACAGATCAAAGAGCTGAAATAGGCTGGAAAGACATGTATACACCTTTTGTTTACTAGCTATTATTAAAATTTGGTCTTGGATAGTACCACCAATATCAAGATAGTAGAATCATGTGGCACTAAAGTCCAATTATGGCTCTAGTGTCCTC